>BLKR01000509.1:0-70000 GCA_011170035.1 Teleogryllus occipitalis
CACATAACTTTCCCTCTACTCCACTTTTTCGTTACAAGGATCTTGTAATAACAGCTTTTCTGCCGAAAATGCGTGTTTTTTTCGCGCTACATCACATAACTTTCTACTTCGTAGCGAGAAAGTAAAAAGGAAGTTTAAATGGAAAATGGGAGGAAATTGGGAGTTACATGCGGATACTTGTTTCTGGGTACTGGGAAAAATATGGAAGTGCATTGAAATCGGGTGCCCACTGCTGACGCAGTGCCTGGGCGCCTACGGGAGGAAATAAGCCCCCTACCTGCTGGAGAAGGCGCTGGGCCCTTTTCTAGGGATTACTGAACGGAAAATGTATTTCTGTCCGCTGCCGTTGACGCTTTGCGAAGACAGGTACTGTCATGCTCCGTCTACGTGCCACCGGCACAACTGATGGCACTGCAGGTCCTCTGGCCGGGACGGCCAGGGTTCCACTCCGGACGGCTGGTGGCATGATTTTCGACACGACAGTACCGGCAGGGTATAAGCGACTCAGACAGTTCGATGCGCTGTTGCCACGCATTACTACGCACATAGCACCATCTACATTACAGATAAATGAAATCTCAAAACATTAGCACTTACAGACACGTCTTGATATCGTATTCATTACTTTCGCCACAGCCGAACCTTATCGCCTCCGCGATTTCGTGTGAGTCAGATCAGCGGCAACACGGAACGGCCGGCGGTGAGAAAGTAAACAAATCCTCGCAGATGATTGGTTCAGAGCAGGTCACATGACGTACCACAGCACTTGCCGAGAGAACTGTCAAAGTTGCTTATACGCTGCCCGTACTGTGGCTGTGTCGAATTCAGCCGCTGTTTGGGGGAGAATTCTATTGGCCGGCTGCTCTGATCGGAAGTATTCCGATTTATCCACTTTTATTACTTTTATTAGATTTATTCACTTTTTCGATACCAGAGCCCCATAATACGGATTTTTCTGTCGGAAAATTGCCTATATTTGGTGAAGATTACTGTTGATTTAATATCTTTGCCACATCATTTTCAGATTACTTCGAATTGTAGCATTCAGATTCGATTAACTCGCGGAGGGAGTACTTTCTGTTTCTAGTAATAACAGATAATTTTGGTTGGTTGGTTGTTAGTGATGCCGGGCGCGTCAACTGCTTTGGTCATTAGTCCCGTTCGTGTTGTGCATGTTTTACATCGGCAGGTGGCGGTGATCTTCCCCGCTGGATGACAAGATCCGGCGTCGACCTACCGTCAGCTAGCGAGCTTTCCCTCAACCAGATATCTCCCACCAGCGGGGCACCGCCCCCAGCCGGGACAAGCTCGAATCTCCCGGCATGTGTGGTCGTGTAGTGAACGTAATTGTGTGTGTATGTAAGGGGATGAGGAGAGGATAAGGAAGAGGAAGGACAGATCGCGCGCGGTCCGTGGCCCGTTTGGTATCGTACTACTCCGGCATTCGCCTGGTGTTGATGGGAGAAACCACGGAAAACTACCGATCAGAGCAGCCGGCCTCTAGAATTCTCCTCCAGACAGCGAGTAAATTCGACCTAGCTGAATAGCTAGTGTCGAAAATACTGCCGCCGTCAGAACTCGAACCTAGGACCTCATGCTCAGAGGCGTTGCAGTAACATCAGTTGATTTGGTTATTAGCAACTATTACAGGTATTGCATTACATTATGGACTGATAATTGGCCGTGCTGTGTGCGGTGCGTTCACCTGGGTGTAACATAATCTTCCCGGGAGCAGCCTGCACTCCGTGTGTGTGTGGGGGGGAGGGGGGCGTGTCCGAATGGGGAAGGAGATGGGAGGCGCCCCCTTCCATCCGCACGTGCCGGAGGCGGCCCGCCCCTCCCCGCCCCGCCCCGCCCTCTTCCGCCCACGTGCGGCTCCGCCCCGCCCATCGCCCCACACTGGCTGGACCTGGACACGACACAACGCCACAGCTGGCGTGCACGGGGAAGAACATTGTAATAGTTATGTATCAAACGACTGTAGTCGTTTTTGTGGGGCCACGGACCGCGCGCGATCTTTCCTTCCTCTTTCTTGTCCTATCCTCTCCCCTCACACACATACTTACAGTAACATACACTATACTACCACATATTCCGGGAGACCAGTCGGGAGCTTAGAGCTTGTCCCGACTGGGGCGTTGCCCCGTTGGTGGGAGAGTCCTGGTTAGGGGGAAACCCCACTAGCCAACGGTAGGTCGGCGCCGGATCTCGCCATCCAGCGGGGAAAGATCACCATCTCCCGAGAAAAACAAACATGCACTACACTAACGGGACTAATGACCGAAGCAGTTGACGCGCCTGGAAACACGAAAAAATCAATCAATCAATCGTTTTTGTGACTTCCAGACAGCAGAAAACTGATGATGATGGCTAAGCCATCGAAAGCTGCTCTTATTGAAATAAATAGTATTGTTGACAATGACAACGCCTTCAATCATTTCAATTATGTAAGTGTCAACTACAACTCACCACTAAACCAACAAGAGAGAGGTAGAACTTTTTTTATTGGGCTCGCACTCAATGTCTACACTTCTGTTGTTTATTTAGTAACCACACATCCGTTTCGCATATCCCGCTGCGTCTGTTTCTGTCTTATCTGTTGTTTTCGTGCTCGTAGGAATGTCACATGGTGCAGCGATTCGATAAGGCAATGACGATTGCGAGCTGGGCCTTCTGGATGCAGGTCAAGGCCCCCTGCGACGGCCTAGTGAGGCGGCCTGGGCCTTGTGTTGTCGCCCGTAATGGACTTGGCTTGATTCAGATACCATCCCTGTTGGGAAGGTCTTAAAGGGACTATTCAACTCGTGAAAGTAAAACCAGTAGTGTTTAACTATACGTATAAAATATCCCAATCGGGGGAGGGGAGGTATATATAAAAAAAAGTATCGCTTTTTCTATTAGATTTACCGGGAGCGGTAGCTCAGTGCATCAACTGATGTCACTGCAGGGTGATCAACTGATGTCTGACCGGGAGGTCCTACGTTCGAATCCTGACAGCGGCAGGATTTTCGACACTAGCTCTTCAGCTAGGTCGAATTCATTCGCTGCCTGGAGGAGAATCCTAGCGGTCGGCTGCTCTGATCGGTAGTTTTCCGTGGTTTCTCCGATCAACACCAGGCGAATGCCGGAGCAGTACCCTATCAAACGGGCCACGGACAGCGCGCGATCTATCCTTCCCATTCCTTGTCCTATCCTCTCCCCTTACACATACACTTACACTAACATGCACTACACTACCACATATTCCGGGAGCTTAGAGCTTGTCCCGGCTGGGGCGGTGCCCCGCTGGTGGGAGAATCCTGGTTAGGGGGAAACCCCACTAGTCGACGGTAGGTCGGTGCCGAATCTCGCCATCCAGCGGGGGAAGATCACCGCCATCTCCCGAGAAAAACATGCACTACACTAACGGGACGAATGACATGAGTAGTTGACGCGCCCGGAAACATGAATAAATCAATCAATCAATCGAAGAGCCTGGATTGTGCACTATCATAACGCGTTTAATTAAACTTGCAGTAGACTTAATTTTAATCGCATAATTATACATGTAAATATAACTTTTTTTAAAATTTATTTCTTCTCGTTCGACATACTTGTCTTTCGAGGAGGTTAAATTATGCATTATATAGTTTTTTGACTTTTTGGGAATGGCCATCCATAAGCAGTGGTTTTATTACTCGGAAGAACGTAAACATTGTGGTAAAGTAAATGAAGCGAGGTTGAAGACTGTTTCAGTTTGATCTATTGACAGTTATGGGGGATTACGGTGGTGTGAATCGGTCTTTGGGATACCAGGATTTAATACGTGGGTATGCAGCATTGCGACCTAGGCTGAAGATTGAGGAGCATGGGGAAGTGTGCAGGTTTTGTTCAAAAGGGCTATTTGTGTTATGTGGTAGCTTAATGAAGGCACTTTCAATTCTATGCGAATCTGGGAGTTTGGAATTAAGCAGGAGGCATTTAAAGTTCTTCTTAAAAATATAGTCTGAATGATTGTTAATTTTTGGAGATTGCTAGCCGCAGCACATCCACAAACTGGACATGCATAAGTCCTGGTTGGTAGAAATAGAACGTCTGAAAAAGGAAGTTTTGAAGTGTATGTGTGTGTGTGTGTGTGTGTGTGTGTGTGTGTGTGTGTGTGTGTGTGTGTGTGTGTGTGTGTGTGTGTGTGTGTTTTCATTCTAGCTACATAAATACGTCGATATCATGCGAATCAGTTGGTGAAATGACAGAAATTACAGAGAGTAAAACAACTCAAACACAAGTGAGCCAACGTTTGTGAAACGCATGCAAATCATGTTCCTGACTGACCACGACCACCAGTTTTGGTTGTTAGCAATGAAAGTCCGTACAATCGCTCTCATGATTGAATAGACAATGGACTGTGCCGCGTACAGATTTGTTAAAAATAGTGAAGGCAAACCACTAGTCTCAGCTCACCCAGAGAGTTTGTTTTGAGGGATCGATTATTCTCCCGGGTTCGTCAACTGCTGTCGCCATTAGTCCCGTAAGCACAGTGCTTGTTGAATCGGAGAAGGAGGCGGCGTTCTTTCTTAGCTAGAACTGCAGATCCGGCACCGACCTACTCATCATTTTGTGGTAACGTTCGAGATGGCAGATTGGCAGAGACTTAAGAGGATTTTTAATTTATTATTATTATTATTATTATTATTATTATTATTATTATTATTATTATTATTATTATTATTATTATTATTATTATTAATTGTTGTTGTTGCTGTTATCAAATTATGCCCCAAAATTGTTGAAAACTGAGTGTGGCACATTGTGAGCAGAGATGTATCCTTTCCACATTTTCTTGAGCTCCAGGATACCTATCTTAGTTGTAATAGTATACTAAGATGAATTATGAATACAGATTACAAAGGGCGTGTTTGGCAAGAATAAATAAAAAAAATCGCTCCGTATAATAAAAACTATTTGCATAGGTAAATGAGCTGCAAATTTTGGCTATTATCAATTATTATATCCCATGTGAATGAATCCATTTACTCCCGTGGCAACATGGACAACGATTATTCCCCACTGTCTACAGTACCTGCAGCGTATAAGCGATTCTGACAGTTCTCTCGCCACGTGCTGTGGTACGTCATGTGACCTGCTCTGAAGCAATCGGCTTGCGAGGATTTGTTTACATTCTCACAGCCAGGGTTCAACGTTGCCGCTCATCCAACTCGCAAGAAGTCGCGGAGGCGATAAGATTCGACTTTGGGGAAGCTTATGAACACGATATCGATTGATTGATTCATTTTTTCGTGTTTCCGGGCGCATCATCTAATTTGGCCATTAGTCCCGTAAGTGTAGTGCATGGTTTGTCATCGGGAGATGGCGGTGTTCTTCCCCCGCTGGATGGCGAGATCCGGCGCCGACCTTCCGTCGGCTAGTCGGGTTTCCCCCTAACCAGGACTCTCCCACCAGCGGGGCACCGCCCCAGCAGGGACAAGCTCTAAGCTCCAGACCGGTCTCCCGGAATATGTGGTAGTGTAGTGCATGTTAGTGTAAGTGTGTGTGTGTAAGGGGAGATAATAGGACAAGGAAGCGGTAGGAGAGATCGTGCGCGGTCCGTGGCCCGTTTGTTAGAGTACTGCTCCGGCATTCGCCTGGCGTTGATCGGAGAAACCACGTAAAACTACCGATCAGAGCAGCCGGACAGCAAGTGAATTCGACCTAGCTGAAAAGCTAGTGTCGGAAATCCTGCCGCCGTGGGGAGTGGGAACCTAGGACCTCCCGGTGAGAGGTGCTGCAGTGACATCAGTTGATGCACTGAGCTACCGCTCCCGGTAACACAATATGAAGACGTGTCGTCGCAGACCCGTCAGTAAATGTTAATGTTTTGAGATTTAATTGATCCGTCATGTAGTTGCTGCTATGGGTGTTGTAATGTGTGGCATCAGCGCATCAGAGACGCTGCCGGAACTGTAGAGAATTCTAGCGACTGGCTGCTGTGATCGGTAGTTTTCCCTGGCATCTTCGATCAACTTTAGACAAATGCTGTAGGAGAATCCTAACCAACGGGCCATGAACCGCGCGCGATCTTCCCTTCCTCTTCCTTGTTCTATCCACACCCCTTACAAGAGCACACTTACACTTACAAGCTATACACTACCACATATTCGGAGAGCAGTGGGGAGCTTAGATCTTTTCCCTGCTTTGGTGGTTTCCCTGCTGGTGGGAGATACCTGATTAGGAAACCTATATTTGTTCGCTTAAGATTACATTATCTTAAGAGAAATCTAAGGATCTGTCCGCATAGAAGGAGTGTTAATGGAAAAGAAGATGTATGCAGCTAGCCGGTAATCAATTATTTTGAGAATTTTGTGCTTTTTTTCTATTTTCCTCGAATATTCTTTATTCATCCACTTCTTTTCAGCGTCTTTCTGTTGCCTGCAAGGAATTATACGCTTTCATTAATGTTCCAGACTTACAAGTCACTAATTAGTAAGTTTCAACATTTTACCTTTTTATTAATTAGCTGCCTTATTCTTAACTTGTGTAACTCACGTTCCATATAATAGATTAAAAAAATTGTTTCCATGCCATCAGGGTTATTATGGTTTGTCCCTTTACCAAACAAGGTTTTCTTCTCTCGGACATCTTTTCTGGCACTTCCTTCTCTTGTTCATTACGCCCTCGCCGTAAAGAACATTTCAAGAGAGTTAGATGTGTTTTAACATTTATCATTGTTCTCCTTTAACACAATGCCTCAGGTTTACAATCCAATATTGTACTTCTCATACGTTAAAAACTTTCTACTCTTAATTTTCTTTATGTCCCCGTCACATAACTCACCTCGTTTAAGAACGCGTTCTCCACCCAAAAGTCTCCGAAAGGTGTTGAATTCTAATTCTAATTTGTCTTCTCAGACAAGAAAGACAATTTCTATTTCCGTTAACTCCATTTCCGCTACACGGCATTGTGTATTCAAATGACCGGAAGAACAAGGCCAGTTCGGGACGCTGTCGTTGCCATACATGCGAGGTAAATAAATAGGCAGAACAATGAGATGATAAATGTGTCTGGCAACAAATTAGTGGGTTTAACATTTGACAAGAAAGGAAGTTGTGAGATGATTAGAAGCACTACGATGAGTTACTCTCAGCTGTTTTCACTGTTTTAAATATGTCTGTTGGCGATATAATAAATACAAAGATTAAATTTAAATTAAAACAAGTATACGATATGGAAGAAAGATATAATTTACATTAAAATGTCCATTGAAAAAGAGTATATCCAAAGGTTAAAACAAGGTTATATAAATTAGAAAGTATTTGGAAATTTTTTTACGTAATTACATTGAAATTTTTTACGTAATTACATTGAAAATTTTTACGTAATTACATTGAAAAAGAATAGATCCAAAGGTTAAAACAAGGTTATGTAAATTAGAAAGTAATTGGAAAATTTTTTACGTAATTACATTAATAGTTACAGCACAGTTACTTGAAATTCATAACATAATAAGTAATTCAATCATAAAATCCACAGCGAATGGAATGGTTCAATGACAACATTCATTGTCACTGCAATGTCTCTGACTTGGAGGTCCTAGAGTTCGAGTCTTGGCGATGGCGTATGTTCAACATTAGCTACGTAGCTACATCGATTCAGCTGCTATCTGAAGGAAAATTCTAGGGACCAGTTGCTCTGATCGGTAACTTACCTCGGGTTCCCCGATCAATTCCAGGCGAATGACATAGCAGTATTTTAACGAGCGGGCCACGAGCAGCGCGCGATTTTCCCTTTCTCGTCCTTGTCGTTTCCTCTCCTCTTACACATATGCATTTTTTTTGTTATTTAAGAGCGCACCAACATCTAGGCCATTAACGACCACTATTGGGGTTAATGTTATGGTAACTGTGATGACGATACGATAAGGTGATGATAAGGGGTGAAAGGACAAATACAAATACAAGCATGCCTCAAGTGGGACTCGAACCCGCAATCCTTCGACACTACTGAGACTCACCGTCTCAGTAGTGTCGAAGGGGTACTGCTCCGGCATTCGCCTGGTGCTCATGTTAGGGTACTGCTCCGGCATTCGCCTGGTGTTGATCGGAGAAAACACGGAAAACTACCGATCAGAGCAGCCGGCCGCTAGAATTCTCGTGCAGACAGCGACTGAATTCGAACCAGCTGGAAAGCTAGTGTCGAAAATCCAGCCGCCGTCGGGACTCGAACCCAGAACCTCCCGGTCAGAGGCGCTGCAGTGACATCAATTGATGCACTGAACTTCCACTCCTGGTACATACATATTACCTCTTGCATTTACACGTGAATGGACTACATTATCACACATTTCGGGAGGCCAGTCGGGCTTAGAGCTTGTTCCAGCTGGGGAGATACCACGCTGAAGGAGATAGCTGGAGAGAGAAAACTCCGCAAACTGATGTGTAGTCCGGCGTCGGATCACACGCTCGAGCGGAGGAAAACCGTGCGACCTCCCACGATAAAAACATTCACTACACCATCGGGACTAATGGCCACAGCATTTGTCACGTCCCGCACTGGTTGAATCGATGGCCATAACGGCAAAATTCAAAGTGCACGTTCGGAAGACATTGGAGCACACTACTTCATCTCCAGAAAGTTATTTCAATAATTTGTTGTCTTCCTCACGGTCTCGTGAAGTTACCGTTTCTCGAAACACTCGAATTCATTGATTCTTGTCAACGATATTTGTGAAACTAAAAAAAAAATTGTTAACATTTTTTGTGGATTATTTTTGTATTTCCGAATAGAAGACACTTTTTACTACAAGTTAGGTATATTTTTAAGAAAAAGTGTCAAATAATTTGAGGTATAATACGGTTGAATTTTAAAGTTAGAGAGCGTAACAATGTTAGTCACGTGTATTGTGATTATATTTTTTGTCCTGCGTCTTTCTACCTGAATCATTCTTTTATTTATCAAGTAGAATGTCGTTAATCAGAATAACACACATGTAGCTGCACATATCTGCACCTTTTTGTTTTATAACCTTTTTACTGCAATGCTACATAGTACGATTTAACACTAGATATCCCGGAATTGCCTTCTACGCAACAGGGAACTATTTTCTGTGTATATTTTTTCGATTTCTCCTTCTTATAATTACTTTTAATAAGATAATTACTGATATACATTTTTGGAATGATAACAATATTAACCCGCGACCGCGAGAACTATTGTATTCATATTTCTACACATATCGTTATTTTTGTCAGTCAGCCATTACCCAACCGCCATATTGAATTTTGAAATTTCATTATGATATTCGAAATCAATGATTTCTAGAACCCTACACGTACATTTTTTATACATTTTTGTTTGTTTTTAAATGAGTAGATCCGCCATTTTGAAGCCGCCATTTAGAATTTAGAAATTTATTTATGCTATTAAAATTCAGCCACCTCAAAACCCCATTGATACCCATTTTTACGCAGATCCACTCGCATATGCAATTGTGACCACGTTTTAGGACTGCAGACGAGGAACTTAGAGTCGTCGGCTGGCGCTCGCCAAGGTCATTCGGTTGCTGGACTCTCGCCAACGACCATCGCTAGGCCAGAAGGACCGCTCAAATACGGAAGAGACATCGGACATCCGACATCGGACACCGTACATCCGATATCGGACACCGAACATCTGATATCGGACACCGATCATCCGATATCGGACACCGTACATCCAATATCGGACATCGGAGATCCGATATCGGACACCGGACATCTGAAATCGGACATCGTACATCCGATATTGGACACCGTACATCCGATATCGGACACCGTACATCCGATATCGGACACCGTACATCCGATATTGGACACCGTACATCCGTTATCGGACACCGTACATTCGATAACAGACACCGTTCATCCGACATCGGACATCCGACAACGGACATCCGATATCGGACAATCGATATTGGACAATCGATATCGGACAACACTTGAACAAGTGTTCGCCCGGAAAAGCGACATTCTCTCCGACGAATAAATTCCCCAACGGCCCCGTTTCCTCTCCCCGAACATCAGCGCGCTCGGACATGCAAATGAGTGTTGGGGTGCTTGGGGCTGCCAGGTCTTTGTGTGCCCGCGGCCGGTGTCTCAGCGGGAGCCCGACCGTGGAGTCCAGGGTTCAAAAACCCTGTCGCGGAGATCTACGTCACGAAAAAGTGTTGTGTCGCCGCATTGACTGCTGCCTCTCCATGCAGCCGGCGCGGTGGGGAGTCTTTTTCCTCCGAAATAACAAAAGCATGTGCATAAATAGAACGAGTAGAATGCGTTATATAAATGGGAGTTCAAACGTTGTACTCAGTGCATCAACTGATGTCACTGCAGCGCCTCTCACCGGAAGGTACTAGGTTCGAGTCGTGACGGCGGCAGGATTTTGACACTAGCTTCTCAGCTAGGTCGAGTTCAGTCGCTGCGAATTCTAGCGGCCGGCTGCTCTGATCGGTAGTTTTCCGTGCTTTCTCCGATCAACACCAGGCGAATGCCGGAACAGTAGCCTAACAAACGGGCCACGGACCGCGCGCGATCTGTCCTTCCTCTTCCTTGTCCTATTTTCTCCCCTTACACACACACTTACACTTACATGCACTACACTACCACATATTTCGGGAGACCGGTCGGGAGCTTAGAGCTTGTCCCGGCTGGGGCGGTGCCCCGCTGGTGGGAGAGTCCTGGTTAGAGGGAAACCCCAATAGCCGACGGTAGGTCGGCGCCGGATCTCACCATCCAGAGGGGGAAGATCACCGCCATCTCCCGAGAGAAAACATGCACTACACTAATAGGACTAATGGCAAAAGCAGTTGACGCGCCCGGATACAGGATCAATCAATCAAACGTTGCTGTGCATAAATACTTCTTAAGTTATCATTTTGAAGTTCCTGAATATAAATATGTATTTGGAACAAAAATTCGTAAAAATATTTTGTTGGTTTGTGTCGACGACGTTTTACTTTATTTGGGAAGACCAATGCCTCGCCATTGATTTGCAAATGTGCCATACTGACTGCACGTTACAAGCAATTCGTCATTACAATGTGTCGAATTGACCGCATCAAATATTTTTGACAGCCCATACACACTGCATTAATTGAACAAATTTAACACCTACCGGATTATGCAACGTCACTATTACTACAGCGCATTTGACACTACTTCCTCATCTGCAATTGGATTGATTTTTTGTCGGCGGCGACCTTTTTAACAACCAATTACTAGTACATTAAACGGACAACTTTATAACCATCAAGTTTTTACATCGTCACCATCTCTACAGGATATTTTACACGTGTTTCATTTCTGCAAAACGATTAGCTGTTTGATCACAACGATATTTTTAACCAATTACTACATTAACGGACAACTTTCACACCATGAAGTTTTATCATGGCCACCATATCTTCAGCGTGTTTGGCACGTGTTCCATATCTGCAAATGGCTGTTTGTAAAAAAAAAAAAAAAAATAAAAAAAAAAAAAAGACGAGCCCCAGCGGGCGTCGGCAGCTTGGAGTCCGTTGCTCGGAAGTCACATGGGGGCTTTTGCGCTGGGAAGAAAAGCGAATAAATGGACAAGTGACGGCGTTGCATTGTCCGCTCTGGTGCATTGTAGGGTTGTGAGTTCTCTTGACTGAGGAAGGCTGAGGAAGCTAGGAGGGGGGGGGGCGCTTTGCGTTCGCACTCGCATGGCCTGCATTTCAGAGCACAGCCCCTCCCCTCCCCCCCGTTGCAAGCGACTCAGTGGATTCGTCGCGTTACCGGACGCGTACCGGGAGCGGTGGCTCAGAGCATCAACTGATGTCAGTGCAGCGCCTCTGACCGGGAGGTCCTAGGTTACACTCCCCACGGCGGCAGCATTTTCGACACTAGCTCTTCAGCTAGGTCGTATTCAGCTGCTGTCTGGAGGAGAATTCTAGCGCCCGGCTGCTCTGATCGGTAGTTTTCCGTGGGTTCTCCGATCAACACCAGGCGAATGCCGGAGTAGTACCCTACCAAACGGGCCACGGACAGCGCGCGATCTGTCCTTCCTCTTCCTTGTCCTATCCTCTCCCCTTACACACACACTTACACTAACATGCACTACACTACCACATATTCCGGGAGACCGGTTGGGAGTGATGAAAACTACGCGTAAGTTTGTGGTAGACGACAAAACAGGGAGAATGACGGGACCCGACAATCGAAATCGCGTCATTTGATGCCGGCGCATGCGCAGTTCAGTTCTCCCCAGAATTGTCGTGTTACGTCTTTCAAATGAACGACTTGCAAAAGCTCTGTATTACTTGCTCATTGTCTCACTCACTCACTTATCCACTCGCTCACCGACTGTCTCACTCATTCATTCATTCACTCGCTGGAGCGGAGGCAAAAGTGGGCGTGTAGGGGCGCATTAAATGAACCGCGGGCGCGCAAAACGTTGGCAGATTGTCCGTTGCGAGTCTGCTGGCACTCGGCGCACAAAGCCTCCGGCGTGGCAGGGCGCCGCGCGAGCTCCGTGGGCTGCGGAGCGTCGCTTTTGATTTGCGAAGAAGGGCTGCCCCGCTGTGCCCCGCACGGGCCCCCCCCCCGCCCTCGGCCGTTGGCCCCCGGGGCGCTAATTGCCACGCCTGCGAGCTGCCTCCAGCTGCACCGCGCACGCATTCAGAGCTAAAGCCTCAGCTCTTGCTATTAATAATCATCACACCAACAAATAGTCATAATAATAATAATAATAATAATAATAATAATAATAAGATTGATAATAATAATAATAATCACAATAATAATAATAATAATAATAATAATAATAATAATAAAACAATAGAACAGTTTTCAAACATCGAAATTGATATTAGGAAAAGGCGAATGAAATTCTTTGATCATCTCAACAGACTACCGGAAAATCGACTGACAAAAAGGATACTAAATTATATAACGCCACTTAAAAATTCCACACCTTGGCTAGATGAAATTCGAAAGGACCTCAAAAACGCAAACATAAGACCAGCAGACATTTTAGAAAGAGACACCTTCAGACACAAAGTAGACAAATGGCAAGTTATGTCAGAGCAACCTAAACAAAAACAGTACAGACCAAAATGGTCAGAAGAACGTAAACGAGCCTTCTCGGAAAGAATGAAAGCCTATTGGATCAACAAGAAGAACTCAAAGAAAACTTGATCGAGTTACTTGCTTAACGTCTTCCATTTCTGGGGAGAATTCGCCAATAATAATAATAATAATAATAATAATAATAATAATAATAATAATAATAATCTTGTTGAACCCGTTGAGAAACAGTGGAATATGGAAAGAGTCAACATTATCCCGATAATTGTTTCAAGCACTGGAGTCAACCCTAGGAGTTTGATTTGGGGCCTTAAGCAACTGGGTTTGAATGAAGACTTATACCAACCCATGCAGAAGGCAGTTGTTATTTAACAACAAGGATAGTGCGGAAATTCGTGAGAAATAATGTATTATAAATTTTTTTTAATAGATTATTGTGCTTTGATTTTATAAATCTGTACAATAATTCATTCAAATGTACGGATAAAATGAGATAATAATAATAATAATAATAATAATAATAATAATAATAATAATAATAATAATAAAAATGTTACTGAATTCGTTGCTAACAATTTGAAAAGCTCCATTGTCGTGAAGACAGAAAAATACTATCCACTAAGAGAGGAAATGAAGGCTACATGGAAACTTAAGATGTCAGAGTTTTTCTGTTGTACTTCTCAGTGTCAGCTTTGGCCATGGTACCGAAGTCCTGGCATGACAATCTCGGTAAGTTGTACGTACGAGTAGACATGTAGAAATTATTATTGCTATCGGCTGCTAGTATTGTCGGGCTAATCTTAAATATTAGTTTACTAAGACTTACGTGCGGTCGGCGATGTGCCAAACACCTAGCTGAACTGCTATAGATCTGACTGTGAGCCGACCAGTGTGTGGCCAATCGTAGGAGCATCCACTCTCTAGATTTTCACATTTTCTTACACCTAGGGACGTTCCAATACTACCGATTCGATTCCAGAATCAATTCTTTTTTTTCGACTCCAATGGAATCGGTATTTAATTCCTTTGTTTACAATTCTGGCTGGAATCGATTCCAAAAGGTCGGAATCAAATCAAATGAATATTATAGATTTTTAAAATATATCTATATTCTTGCACTTTTGCTGTATTTTTGTTTTTCTTGTAGTTTGCATTTATTATTATAGTTATTAGTTGCTTTATTACTTTTATAAAAATCCTTGTATATGAATTCTACCCCCCATCATGCCTTCACCTCGTTTTTCGATCAAGTGAAACTGCCTGGTTCACATTACATTTCTTTTAGGAAGTGCATATTCCATAGGTTATTTTTCATTTAGATTTCACAATCTGTTATCAAGATAATTTAAATAGAAACATACAGGTTTTGATCATCCTTACTGTTGTATAAAGAAAAAACAACCAAGCATGCAGATCTTTTCCAAATGCTGGATTCCGGTATCGATACTTTCATTGAATGGTGGCCTCATGTGAATCGATTTCTTGAGGAATCGAAAGAATCGATTGTTTGAGGAATCGTTTCTTTTCCTGCCATTCAATTCTAGAATTGATTCCTACTTTTTGATTCAGGGATCGATTGCTTTACTGATATCGAACGTCTCAACTTTCACCCCAAGAAATTCCTGTCAGTGTGACACTGACGCGGGGAGTTGCGGGTGGCTGTCGAATTCGTAGACTTCTGTGTGTTAGGGCCTTCCCGAGCCGCTGGCTGTGCCGGCGCGGGCAGAGAGGCGTGGGTGCGAACGGGTGATAGCGAAAGCGGCAGCGGAGCGCGCCCTGGCGGGGTGGCGGTTGGGGACAGCGGACGCGAGCGAGGGCGCGGGGGCGGGGAGCGGCGAGGGACGCAGGCTGCGGCGAGGAGAGGGAAGGGAGGGACATGTTTGAGTTGGGCAGTGGCGGGGCGGAGTGCTTCGGGGAGGGCGGACGCGAGCGCGGGCGCTGGGGCGGGGCGATGCGGGGCGGGGTGGGGAAGAAGGGCCAGGGTTGGATCGTGCGGTGGCAGGGCGGGGTGAAGCGGGGAGAGCGGACATGAACGCAGGAGCGGGGGCGGGGCAGGGCTGGGGGGACTGGGCTGGCCGGGACGGGACTGGGCGGGGCGGGGCGGGGAGGAGCGGGGTGGGGCTGGGCTGGGCTGGCCAGGCTGGGCAGGGATGGGCGGGAGGCGGCAAGGGCTGCAATGCGGTGCCAGGGCGGGTGCTGGGCGGAGCTAGCGGACGCGAGCGCGGGAGCGGGGGGCGGGCCGGGGTTGGGATGGGCGGGGAGGGGGTTGGGTCGGGCGGTGTGAGGGCGGGGTGAAGCGTGGAGAGCGCACGCAAATGTGTGCGCGAGGAGCGGGGGACGGAGGGCGGGGCAGGGTTGGGCGTGGTGGAGCTGGGCTGGGCGGGGCTGGGCAAGGAGGAGCGGGGTTGGGCTGGGCGGGGCGGAGCTGAGTTGGGCAGGGCTGGGCGGGGAAGGGCAGGGCCGGGGCTGGGCGGGGAGGGGTTAGGGTTGGGCCGTGCGGAGGCAGGGCTGGGTGCAGCGTGAAGAGCGGGCGCGGGAGACGGGGCGGGACGGTGCTGGGCGGGGCTGGGCGGGGCAGGGCGGGATGGGCGTGGAGGTGCCAGGATTGGGCCAGGGCGGGGTGCTACGGAGAGAGCGGACGCAAGCGCGGGAGACGGGGGCGGGGCGGGGTTGGTCTGGGCGGGGAGGTGCTAGGCGGGGCAGGGCCGGGACTGGGCGGGGCGGGGCTATGGTTTGGCCAGGCAGTGGCAGAGCGGGGCGCAGCGAGAGAGCGGACGCGAGCGTGAATGCGGGAGGCGGGGCGCCTGGGTGCCGGCGAGAAGCATCTGTTTACATCATGCGCGTTCTCACGCGCAAATGAGGAAGTGGCGGCGGCGGCCCCCTCGCCCCCCTCCCCCCCAACCCCCCTCGCGACGGCAAAGTGGCGGCCCAGCCAACGCCCCTCGCGCACGCACGCACGCACGCGCTCGCGCACGCATTGCGAAACGCACGGGTCATGACCCGCCCCCGCCACCGCCCACCTCGTGCGTACACAACACCACGCCAAGGAAACAGCGCTGCTTGGCCCGGCGGACTTCACATCCGAGACAGTGTCTGTTCAGAACCTCTGATCACGAGGTCTCAGGGTTCCAGGCCCCACGGTGAGGGATTCTCGATAGTAAATCTACTGGAAGAGGTCGCTCAGGGCATCAACTGATGTCACGGAGCCACCTCTGCGAAATGCTCGCAGATGAATTTCTTGAGGTGTAAAAAAATGTGGAAAACTATACGGTGTGGTGGCGACTATAGCGGCGGCGATGGTGTAACGGTTAGCGTATCGGGCTCTTATACCCAAGTTTGTGGGTTAAAAACCGATCGAAGCCGTGGATCTTTAAGCGCGAAAAAATCATTCGTTCGCCTTCCTTCGGAGGGGAAGTAAAGCCGTCTGCCCCATGTTAGTAGATTTCCTGCATGTAAAAGACCCTCAAGCCTAACTGAAGCCTCCGAGCTAAATTCAAACTACCTGTTTCGTCGCCCAAGTAATATCTTCTTTCCTCCCTAGTAGGTGAAAGCGTAACGAAATTTGCGTGGTTAGACGGAAGAGCAGGCCTCGTGGCCTGAGTCTCGCCACATAATATACGGCATTCATTCATTCATTCATACGGTGGATGTTCTTACTGCTGGCTCACAGCAGATCTGTAGCAGTTCCACTATTTGATGTTTGGCACATCGCCGACCGAATTAGGTGGCTGTGGCACACTAGTAAACTGATATGACTCTAAACCGCAGGTCGTAGGTTCGAATCGCAATGATGGCAGGATTTTGAGACATTATGTAGGTCGAGTTCAGTCGCTGACAGGAGGAGAATTCTAGCGGTCGGCTGCTCTGATCGGTACTTTCCGTGGTTTCTCTGATAAATTTCGGCAAATGCCGGAGCGATATCCTAAGAAACAGGCCACGGATTGCGCGCGATCTTTCCTTCCTATTGTTTTTCCTTAACCCCTTACTTAAACACGCACTTACATCCACATGCACTACACCAAAGACTCCATCAGGACTCGAACCTTAGACATTCGTGTCTGCGACGCTTCGTTTCCACTCAGCAACACAAACGCTAGAAATAACATTCCTCTGGTTTCCTTCAATAAAATATAACAAGGCTTGGGTAAATATCAAGTGCCCTCGCTGTTTAACTCATTGGTCAGCGTTTAGCTCATTGGTCAGTTCATTGCTTGCTTTATACGGTGAGACCCTGAGTTCGATTCCCGGTCAGGCAAAATTATAATATCCTTTTTCCTTGCAATGTCCCAGTATATGTTGCTGTGTGACGATGAGAAAAGTCACTTCTCAGCTTGAGAAGACCAGAATATGGCGTGGTGATATCTTCGTGCTAACCACACGTACCCCCTTAACCCAAGGCTGCGAGGCCGGGATGCTGCTGGTAGGCCATGTCCCGTACGCAGGTTGTCACGCCAAGTACAGAACAAAACAAAGAGCAAGTACAAATATTGCATAGACGTTTACACTACTCAACTTTCTTGTAGATATATTGTAACATTATTAATCAACTTTTTCAATTTATCTGACAGCCGATTTCGATATGATAGTAGCGAATTTGATACATCTCAAAGTACACACTACATTACTCAACACTCTTCTAGATATTCAATGATTCTTGATCCGTTGTAATTATATGTATAATGATTCTTGAGTTTGGGTCACAGGATAGAAAATAAGACACTTTACATTGCCGACGTTTCGGCCATATATTTGGCCTTCATCAGGGCTGTAAGGTTATGCATACTGTAAGTTGTGCATTCTAAATGTCCCTATTGTCTTTGTAGTTCCATCTTGCATAAATTATATACGATTCAACCGTGATAGTGATGTTAGCGTGTTTATTTATTTATTTATTTATTTATTTATATATTTATATATTTATTTATTTATTTATTTATTTATTTATTTATTTATTTATTTATTTATTTATTTATTTCTTTATTTATTTATTTATTTACGTCAAAAAAGTTAAAAACTGCGTATGACGGGCTATGAAGAAAAGTGAATTGTGTGCACATTTTCAAAATTCTGTGATACCTACACTAAATCATATACTACTTAAGTTTTGAATTTTGAAAGGGAGAAAAAAAAACAAAAAAACTCCCATGTAATAAAATCGATTTTCACGGATAAATAAGCAATAAATTTTGAATTTTTAAAGGGAGAAAAAAAAACAAAAAAAACTCCCATATAATAAAATCGATTTTCAAGGATAAATAAGCAATAAATTTTGAATTTTGAAAGGGAGAAAAAAAAAACAAAAAAACTCCCATGTAATGAAATCTATTTTCAAGGATAAATAAGCAATAAATTTTGGCTCTTATTACTTCCTGCCGCGACAACGTGGAAACGATAATTTGAATAATTGTATTTCCCACTGAATTCTAGAAGACGTGCACAGAAAATGAAGTTACATTTATGTCCAGAAGCAAAACAAGGGGCCATCTCAGCATTTGCTCAATGGATCAGGGAAACTGGACGAAAAACCTGATCGAGATGGGGGTCATTGACCCGGAAGCTGTGTTACAATAGTTGTTACAGGTTGTTTATACTCATTTATACAGTCCAAACGTGTTCTGACACACGCTAACAGAGGCGGACCCAAACTCAAGAACCATTAGACATACTCTTCTAGATGTGTTCTAGCATAGTTGTTTAGAACATTCAATTTATCTGATTGCACTAGCGATACGAAAGTAGTGAATTTGATACATCTCAGAGTACGTCGTGTTGTATGTATCTTCAAGGTATCCTTACTTTCCCAATACGTCTCATACAGTTTTTACTGTTTTTCGACGTGAACTAAACACATTCCTTTAAGTTATTTCAGCTTTTACGCTTTATAGAGAAGTAGGGCATGCATGCATGACCTAATAAGCAAGTATTTCGCCATTGTTCCTTTTGTATCTGTTTGACTCGCTTCTGACGTCACCTTCTCCCTTCATCTTTCTTTCGTTGATGGAATGCTATTGTGGCTTGAATTGATGGTGCCCTCTTTTGATTAAGTTGTTACCGTTTGAGGAGATAGTGTACTATCTCAATTGTACTACCTCAATTGTATGTGACGCAAATAATATGATACATACTTCGATTTGTATCTTCAGCGGCTAGTAATATTTAGTAACTCCAGTTTTGGAGTTAGGGAAATCTTTCGTCAAAATGGGGATTTTTTCCGTTGTGGGGAAAGAATAGGAAACGTAAATGGATTTTTTGGTTAATTTTTTTAACTTTATTTACCGATTCAGAAGTTTTAGAATTATTTATAAACACCGACAATATACTCGATTTGTCGGTGGTTTGGATCGATATTTCGATTGTAATGTTTTATATTCACGAAGAAACATATTCTTTCTAATAGCGTGTTCGTTCTCTATATTATTTTAAAATGTTCTGAACTTTCCCAATTTAAATTTCCTTTCCTATAATTTCCTTTTAATTTCATTTCCTATAATTTAAAATTTTAAGAGAGAAGAGGATCTTCATAACACTTCAAAACAAAGTAGAAATTTAACATGCTGAATATAATTATGGATCTTCTATTTCATTTTGTTGAATGCGTCATTTAGAGATTGGGCATCCACTCCTTTTTTAATTAAATATTCTCTCCTAATAATAAGCTCAAAGTGCTAAATACAAGTAGTTTTAATTCACGAACAGGAACACTCATTTTGATCCAATTACAGTACACATACGTGGGAGCGACGAGAGAAAATATAGCGGAGTGGGTGGTTCCAAAACCCTAGACTTGGAGCCCTGGTCCTCACACTGGGCCTTCCAACCTGTTGTCAAATTTAAATAATGTGGTTTGTGGCAGATCAACAGCTGTGTGGCGGTTATCCAATCGGAAGCTTCAGCACCAAAAATTAAAGTCTTAACGGATCTCCTGATTGGATAATCCCGACCAGCAGATCAAACGTCAAAAGTCACATTATTTAAATAGAGGAATATTGCGAACAAGCGATCGGGGAGTGAAGGAATAATGACATTGGTTGATTACTTGATCAGTGATTTCGGGTGCGTCAAATGTTAAGGTCAATAATCCCGTAAGTGCAATGTATGTTTTTTTCCTCGAGAGGTGTCGATGATCTTCCCCTGCTGGATGGCGAGATTCGGCCCGACCTACCGTCGGCTAGCGGAGCTTTTGCCCGTAACCAGGTATCTCCCACCAGCCCTAACCGGGCAAGCTTTAAGCTCTCGATCGGTCTTCCGGGATATGTGGTAGTGTAGTGCATGTTACTTTAAGTGTGTGTGTGTAAGGGATGAGGATACGACAAGGATGATGAAGGAAAGATTGCGCGCGGTCCGTAGCCCGTTTGTTAGGGTTCTGCTCCTGCTTTCGCCTGGTGTTGATGGGAGAAACCACGGAAAACTACCGATCAGAGCAGTCGGCCGCTAGACAGACTGAATTCGACCTAGTTAAAAAGCTAATATCGATAAACCTGCCGCCGTGGGGAGTGGGAGCCTAGGACCTCCAGGTCAGAGGCACTGCAATGGCAACAGTTGATGCCCTGAGCCATCTGTCCCTTGGCGGGGAGGTGCGTGGCGGTGAGGTGCGTGGCGGGGAGGTGCGTGGCGGGGAGGTGCGTGGCGGGGAGGTGCGTGGCGGGGAGGTGCGTGGCGGGGAGGTGCGTGGCGGGGATGTGCGTGGCGGGGAGGCGCGTGCCGGGGAGGCGCGTGGCGGGGAGGGCGTGGCGGGGAGGCGCGTGGCGGAGAGGCGCGTGGCAGGGAAGGGCGTGGCAGTGAGTGGCGAGACGGGGTGGGGCAAGGCGGGGAGGGGCGAGGCCTGGGGCGAGGCGGGACGTGGTGCGACGTGAGAAAACGGCGTGGGGGGGGGGGCTTGTCGGCGAGATGTGGGACAGGTGCGAGTAGCTTCAGGCGGAGTGGAGCGGAGCGAGGGCGGGCGAGCGTGCTCGTGGGGCGACCTCTGGCCCGCGCCAAGTGGGAGATGAGCCGCTCGAGGGATCAAGTGCCGCGGCCACGCCCACGCCCACTCGTCGCCCGCTGGAATCACGCTCGGCGCCCGACTGGCGCTCCCAGCAACCTGCAGCGCGGACGAGGCTTATTCACTACTTGGGGCAGTGGATGCCATAACGCTTTTATTAACTTGCAGCGCGGACACGTCTTCTCATAGGTAATACTACGAGTGCTTTGCAATTTGCCGATAAATCCCCGACTCGCAAAGAGCGAAGCGAGGAGGGGATTTATCTGAGAACTTTCAAAGAATGAGTGTACTGAGAATGAGTGTAGCTCAGTGCATCAACTGAGATTTTCCACTGTAGCTTTTCAGCTAGGTCGAATTCAGTCGCTGTCTGGAGGGGAATTCTAGCGGCCGGCTGCTCTGATCGGTAGTTTTCCGTGGTTTCTCCGATCAACACCAGGCGAATGCCGGAACAGTACCCTAATAAACGGGTCACGGACCGCGCGCGATCTACCCTTCCTCTTCCCTTATCCTATCTTCTCCCCCTTACACACACACTTACACTAACATGCACTACACTACCACATATTCCGGGAGACCGGTCGGGAGTTTAGAGCTTGTCCCGGCTGGGGCGGTGCCCTGCTGGTGGGAGAGTCCTGGTTAGGGGGAAGCCCCACTAGCCGACGGTAGTTCGGCGCCGGATCTCGCCATCCAGCGGGGGAAGATCAGCGCCATCTCCCGAGAAAAAATATGCACTTCATGAACGGGACTAATGACCAAAAGCAGTTGACGCGCCCGGAAACACGAAAATAATCAATAAATCAAAAAATCAATCAAAGAATGAGTGGTCTTTAATAGGACTCTTCGACGAAAGTTATGTCTAACAGAGTTCCAAAATGCGCCTAATATTGAAATTAACTGAATTGTATGTTAAAAACAAGATGTTATGTTATAGTACATGCGCCGTTTATTTGTCATAGCGATCGATGTATATTGTATACCACCTCGTAAGATAGATGAGTGGCAGTTTATGAGCCAGTAGAGGGAAGCGATAAAAAAAAATCGGGAAAAAAAGCGATCAACTTTTGGATACACCCTGATTGGGACATTTTTTATGTATAGTTGAACCCTATTGATTTTAGTTTTACGAGTGGAATAGTCGTAAGTAATTTCACTAGTGGTTTCAAATTCATCGATAAGTCGTCAGTTCTGCGCCGGGTTTCACCATGGAGCGGTGGAAGATCATCACCTCTCGAGAAAATCTCACACCATACACTTCCGTGACTAATGACCTTAGCAGTTAACGTGTCAAGAATCAGTAATCAATCAATCAAAATATAGCTGGAATCAAATCTTAAATATTAAAATTTTCCTTCTATTATTTTACTATTCATTCTGGGATTCGTCGTTGTCGTCGAGATCATTAGAACCAGTCAACGCCCGAGGTATTTACATAATTTCAATTTTTTCCTAATTTTTTGATTCAGATTTACTTGTTAATTACCTATTTGTTAACTTGACACGGTTTGTCTTTTCATATTTCTCCTCCATAATTCCCTTTCATAATTCCCTCCATAAGAGAACATTCAACTATTTACATATTTCCCTCGACACCACGGTCCTCTCGATCTAGGTGAGTTAGATCCAGTAAGTACATTGAGCTCCGTAAGGAAGCAATAGTATGCAATAATGTATCAGTAAAAAATAAAATGTGTTTTTATGACGAACTTGCAAAGCTTAAATAAAACTTCTCAACAGAAAATATCCACCGGAGACCCTACGGTGAGCTACAACATAATATAGGTTAATCACGATGAAAGTTTTATGTCTTTACTCCACCTAAGCCATTATCCAATTAATATACTTGGTGGCCATGTCGTTGGGAATGCGGCTCAAAAATAAGAAAAAGTTGAAGAAAAAGAAGAAGGAAAAGAAGAAGAAGAAGAAGAAGAAGAAGAAGAAAAAGGAGATGAAAAAGAAGAAGAAAAAGAAGATGAAGAAGAAAAAGGAGATGAAGAAGAAGAAAAAGGAGATGAAGAAGAGGAAGAAGAAGAAGATAAGAAGAAGAAGAAGAAGAGAAAGGCGATGAAGAAGAAGAAAAAGAAGAAGAAAAAAAGAAAAAAAGAAGAGAAAGAAGAAGATGGTGGTGGAGAAGAAGAAGATGATGATGGCTGCCTCGCAGAGTGCGGGGAGGGTCTGCCTTGACCCCGGGGTCAAGTGCCCAGCGCCGCTTCCGTTGGCGGCGGCGGACAGACCTCCCAGCCGCAGCGCCCCCCCCCCGCCCCCCGCCCTGCGCAACCGCTGGCAGTCACGCGGATTCTCAAAATCCTTCCCACTTAACGCATTCAGGTCGGCGTCGGTAGCCGAGCAGCTTAACCACGCTCTCTCAACTCACGGAGGTGAAGCAACTCGAGACACCGTGGGTTCCTGGTTGGGTGACCGTCTGGGAACATCCGGGATCTAACGGCGCCGAGACCCTGGCCGAAGGGATAAAAGGCAATGAATGGCTACGACAGACGAAGTCAAACTTAATGGATTGATTGATTGATTGATTGATTGATTTTTCGTGTTTCTGGGCACGTTAACTGCTTTGGTCATTAGTCCCGTTAGTGTAGTGCATGTTTTTTCTCGGGAAATGGCGGTGATCTTCCCTCGCTGGATGGCGAGATGCGGCGCCGACCTACCGTCGGCTAGTGGAGATTCCCCCTCACCAGGACTCTCCCACCAGCGGGGCACCGCCCCAGTCGGGACAAGCTCTAAGCTCCGGACCGGTCTCCCGGAATATGTGGTAGTGTAGTGCGTGTTAGTGTAAGTGTGTGTGTAAGGGGAGAGGAGAGGACAAGGAAGAGGAAGGAAAGATCGTGCGCGGCCGTGTTCCGTTTGGTACGGTACTGCTCCGGCATTTGCCTGGAGTTGATCGGAGAAACCACGGAAAACTACCGATCAAACTTAATGGAAAATTACTCCACAATAGACGACAGTAAATGGCCAGAAAAACGTAACAGAATATTTTTTACTTTAAATTTTAATACATTCAGATTGTCGCTCCGATCATTTGCGGACATCAAATTAACCCCGTTTTCTGAGGTGGCTCAAGGAATCAGCTGATGTCACTGCAGTGCCTCTGACGGCGAGGTCCTAGGGTTACACTCCCCACGGTGGCAGGATTGTCTGGAGGAGATCTCCAGCGGTAATTTTCCGAGATTTATTCCATCAATACTTGTCGAATCTCAAAGAAGCACCTAACAAACGGACTTTGGACCGCGCGCGATCTTTCCTTCACTTTCCTTGTCCTTTATTGTCCCTTAGTTTCTGATTTTAACGGGAAGATTTAAAAAACATCATAATATTTTTTGGTCTAAAACAGACTTCCCTTACGATAATGTTCTCAATAAATGCTACAAAACCCTAAATTTTATGTTTTATAGAGCAATAAAATGCTATGGCCTTATTTTCAAAAACCAATTTTTTAAAATTTAAAGTGATAAATTCCACCATCACTAATTATGAGGTACACATTTCACATGTTGCTCAATTTTAGTTTCTAGCTGATGCATGTGAATAGCGCTTTGTAGGAAGTCAATTTAGGACCTTTGCAAAATCCCTCTGGGAGCTACTTGTTCCTCTGGTTTGAATTTCTTCTGTTTAGGAGGAAGTGATTCAAGATTTTCCATATCATCTCTCGTTCCCAAACTAATTTTGCTTCAAGGTCTTCATGAATATTGACCTTTGATTTCAAAATCGTCAGCAACCGATAGCCAATGAAGACTGAAATATGGCAAGATATACTTTATTACCTCGTTAAGAAATCGGAAAAAACAAGTGTGATCTCTCTGCCTATCGATAACCTCTTGGATTGCAGTGCCAAATAAGTTTCGATCACGTCAAACTGTTCTTCATATGATTGCTTTCCTATGAGACAATGGAACGACAAGTTCTGTGGCTCTTTGTTTCAACCAAAAATAGTTTACTAGATATACGCGTAGCGCTAGTGTAGCGTTGTAAATTGACTCGTTTCTTGGCAGCCATGATGGGGGAAAACATGTGAATATCGAGCAGGACTGGTGCCCTATTTCATTCTCATTGCGGGCTGCTTGCGGTAGATAAAGGTTCTACATGACAACAAGAAGTAAAATGGTGAAGTTGTGTGCGGCGTACGGAGCAGATACGCACATTTCAACGGAGAGGGAAGAGGAGATGTACGGGACAAGTCTCTACAGACTATCACAAAATTTTCCAAACCAATGTTCCGTCTTTCAATGCAATTTAATGTTTTTTGAGGGAAAATATCCCATAACCTATCAATATCACATATTTTTTTCGAAAAATCCTTCAATGAGTTTAAAATAACATGAACATATCATGGAAAGACCAAATGTAAATGTAGTACGTATTCATAATTCAATAAGCAGCAATAAGGTAACTTAAATTACCTGAAGGAAGGTTGAAAAAAAGGTGCAAATTTCAAATGTAAATATTCAAACAAACAGTACCAATATCAATTACATTAAATACAAGTGTCACTAAGTAAATACTTGTTTAGAGAAAAGCAACAACCAGGTATCTCCCACCAGGGGAACAGCGCCCCAGCCGGGACAAGCTCGAAGCTCCCGACCGATCTCCCGGAATATCTGGTAGTGTAGTGCATGTTAGTGTAAGTGTGTGTGTGTGTAAGTATGGAATGAGGATACAAGGAAGAGGAGGGAAAGATCGCGCGCGGTCCGTGACCCATTTGTTAGGGTACTACTCCGGCATTCACCTGGTGTTGATTGGAGAAACCACGGAAAACTAACAAAAACAACAGGCGACCGCTAGAATTCTCCTCTAGACAGGGGCTTAACTCGATATAGCTATCTAGCTAGTTTCGAAAATCGTGACATCGTCAAGACTCGAACCTAAAGACTCCCGGTCAGAAGCACTGTAGTGACATCCTGAGCCACCTCACACGACAAGATGTCGAGGAAAGATGCGAGAAAAGGATGCATTGAAAAAAGTGAAAATAGATGCAATTAATACGCAATTAGGAATGTTTATTTTATATTATCTCTGCAAAACACACTCATGCAGGCATTATGAAAGGAGAAAATCAAGGTGCATTACCTAATATACCTAGCTCTACTTATATGCATATTTTTGCTTTTAAACCTGATTTTACAAGTGCTCATAACTTCGTGGGCGAGGCGCTTTAAAGACAACAGTGGCATCTAGATATTATAATGCTATGCTGTTTTATTATGTTAGAGTTATATAAAATATTGATGTTTGATTGTTATTATTTTTTTTGCATATCTTGCATTTTAAAAACTTTCTAGTATTTTGTTTTGTCTCGCACTCATACCTTTGCAAACGCGGAGGAGGATGCAAAATTTCAAAGTTTTAATGAGGCGCGTAAATTTGCCTCCAACATGGCCACCACTAAGCTTCTATTTGCATTGGGGAAGGAACATACTTAGCATAGGATTGGCAACCTTGGTGTATTCACATAAAGATACAAATGTTTTTATTAATTTATTTGCATAGAAACAGTGTCAATTCTATTTGGCATTAGGGGCGGGTGGGTGTACCTTCGTTCTGCAGCAGCAAAACAAGGCGCCTTTCACCATCTTTCTATTCGTATCGTCAGAAAACTGGATCTTTCCAATGGGGATGGGGGTATTAACTCAAAAATGGAAACAATTACAAGACTGATTAAAAGAAAACTACATTGATTTTATTTATGAATTGATTTATGAAACAATGGTAGCTGCAAACTGTTATGTTTACTTCTGTCACTGGTGGTGGATGAGTCCTACATTTTCTTTTTCTATTTTAGAGAGGAAAATGAAACCATTTTAAACAATATTTACGAACATTACTTTCTTCACTTGTAACAGACACAGTTTTCATCGGTTTCTGTAAAGCTAGGATCATTTTCAGTCATTTCAAGCCCTCAATGGTTTGTCACAATGGAGTGGCTTAATAGTTTTTCAAGCTCTTTCTCTGTCAGTGTAAGTAGCTGTAATTCAGGATCTGTTGAATCGTTGAAGATTCGAAGCACATTTATGCAATAACACATACCGTCCCTAGGAAGGAAAAGGATGGAGGGCACATAAATTTTGAAAAGGGATCCTGCAGATAGATGAGAACAAGAAAAAAACGCCCTGAAAGAAAAAAAAGCAAACGAACAAAACAGCAAAAAAATAGTTGCATGACTGGTTGTAAGTGACCCATTCGCCACATATGTATCTACATTAAATTTCAAGCTTTATATTTAACATTCATTTTACTTGCGTATGCATCAAAGTTTTTTTGCATCTAAGCTATTAAAATTTATTAACAATTCTTAAAGATGTGTTTTCCATGTGTTTGTTTCGGGATCATTTTTAGGATAGTGACAAAGATTTCGACTGTCGGAAAGTATTACTTAGACCCTTTCACAACCGGAAGCAGATCTGTGAACACCCTCCTCTCCTGTCCACGGAAACCGGACGACCTGTCCGTCCAATCAAACAACCTCCGAAAAAAACCGCTCAAACCCGCACTCTCCCGACGACTCCACACACTCCCAACTCCACCACGACCTCCGCCGTCATCTACCGCGAGCCTACTAAACTACTCGCATCACGCGCGCCATCTATCGACGAAAACCGCAACCACACGCGCCTTGCGCGTCATCTGCGGGCGGGCGGCGGAACTCGTTACAGTGGGCGCATGCGCGTGGCGGTTGGCGGCGCGTGCGGGTAGCTCGGGGCGGGCAGTTTCAGCGTGCGGGGCCATGGCGGCGAACGCGTCCACGGAGGTGGAGCTGGGGGACGTACCGCTGTTCGAGGGGTACAGCTCGGCGCTGCTCGCCTTCGCCGCCGCCAGCTGCGTCGTGTTCATCGTGGTGGGCGTGCCGGGCAACCTCGTGACCATCGTGGCGCTGCTGCGGTCGAGGAAGGTGAGTTACGTCTCGAGATCTGCCCTGGACCGCTCGCGCTGGTTCCGAGACACAGCTTCCAGTGCAATGTGCCCTTCCCCCTGAATCTACACTGACGGAAAATGCTTCTCGAGTTGCTCATGCCGTGTTTGACGTTTCCGGTCACGCTGCGGTCATCGGTCCCGTTAGTGTCGTGAATGTTTCGTTCTGCGAGGTGGCAATGTTTCTACCCCGATGGACGTTACGGTCGCTAATGACGCGGTGCGGGGATTTTCCCAACAAGGTGTCTCCACCAGCGGGGAACCGCCCCAACCGGGACAAACTCGAAGCTCCCGACCGGTGTATGTGGTAGTGTAGTGCATGTTAGTGTAAGTGTGTGTGTGAAAGGGGAGGGGATAGGACAAGGAATGGGAAGGACAGATCGCGCGCGGTCCGTGGCCCGTTTGGTAGGGTACTGCTCCGGCATTCGCCTGGTGTTGATCGGAGAAACCACGGAAAACTACCGTTCAGAGCAGCCGTCCACTAGGATTCTCCTCCAGACAGCGACTGAATTCGTCCCAGCTATGAGGTCAGTGCCCAAAATCCACCTCGATGAGAATAGCTGCAGGGATGGAATATGGTTGGTATCAGTCACATGCCGCGGGTAGGCCGGGGAAGGTGTGGGAAGCAAAAGCAAAATAATGTCCAAAAATTCCTTCTAGTAATGTTATCACTTTCGATATTTGACAGTTGTGATGTTTGACAGTATATATGACATTGATATTTGACAGTATTATGATACAGTGACAGGGATATTTGACAGTATTATGATACAGTGACAGTGATATTTGACAGTATTACGATATTTGAGAGTTGTGGCATCCAACGGGGGAGGAACACCGCCACCTGTAGGGATAAAACACGAACGGAACTAACGACCATCGTAGTGGACATGCCTGGAAACCTCAATCTATCAATCTAAACCATTTATTACAAACCGTGAATGAAAGGCGATCAGAAATCGACATCACTTGCACACGATAAAAAACAAACATCCATACAGAAGAAGGAATTCGAACCCGCAACCTTTTAGAAGACGGCGCCTCGTTGAGTCATCTCATGACATGACTTCTTCACTGCCCTGGCAATTCATATATTCGACGCTCTTAAACCACGAAAGCAATTTCTCCAAGCAATGTGTGTCTCTAGTACATTCGATGTTTTATTTGCTCTCACGACAGACACTTGCCATGTCGAGAAATCAGTTATATTTCCTTGTAAATTGTGTTAAAAAAGAAACAAGAAAAAAAATTGAAAATCCTTTTAAAATATAACTTTGTGGTAGGAACCGAAAATTGTCAAAGCAATTTTTCCTTTTCGTTGGCGCCTGGGGAAGGCAAATAAAGGAAATTTCATCGGGACATTAGAGTTATTTCTTTTGGCATTTCTTCAAGACGGGTCATCACGATAGCTGCGAAGTGTTTATTTTCCCTTTCTTTTAACGACAGAATGGAGTTATTTCTTTCACGACCGACTCGTGTTTTTATGATTGAGCTCTATCTTTTTTTCTCTCGTGGGCGTCTGACATACTGAAGTAACTTCTAGTTCCTGAAGCTGGTTTGTCTCTTAGCATGGAAGCGAGAGGGAACATGGACGATTAGAGTGAATGTCAAAAAGACTTAAGAATAATTCCTATCGATGTGAATAGTTGTGTTTTCTCTCGAAAAGTTTTTGAACTAGCACTGCCGCTAACAATATTTTTATTTAACACATAAGTTGCTCTTGAATAAATAAAACTGTTAGTAATAACAACGACTTTTATTTAAATTTTTGGTATGCCACTTTCATTATTCCACAAATACGTCTTTTCAAGACAATATAAAAGCAACATGGACTTACAGTATTGAATTAGGGATTCTGCCAGCAAGTAGAATCTAGAAATTCTTCAAAGATTCGGATCTAAAACTTTAAAAATCTCAGCATCGCCTCGTAACAAATAGGACCAAGAGATGTCAAATACACCAGAATAAATTTAACGAGCTCACTAATTAAATGTTAATTAATTGGCTGAACAATAGTCAATATATATACAGACGAGAGAGAAACATTTTAGATTTACCTAACATTTAAAAAGAATGATTGATAAGAATGATAATTAATCAGAAATTTGTTTTTATTTCTGAAATTTTGTTACCATTTGGAATGCTAATAGTTTTTTCAATTTGTCTTTTAAGCACGGAGTATAGAAAGTAATATACGACGTACGAAGAAAGTTTTCTGCAGAAAATTGATTTCGAGACTTCAACAGAAGTGCCAGTTTTGGGGTCCTCTCAAACCGAAAAAGTGTCATTATTTTCAAAACACCCGTCCTTCTTTGAACAACACTAACACCTCAACTATTCGAAGTATTTTTTCCAAAATGAATATTTCTCGATGAATCTGGCCTGACTCACAGACCTGAGATTTTGAAAAGATATCTGTGACTTTTGAGTCTACTTGACTTCAGTGGCAGATGGTGCCATAACAAACTGGAGGTTGAAGCTCCATCGAATGACAGAAATGTAATTCCCAAAATTCAGAACACTAATATATAATAAAATAAGCAATTCCTGTAAATTAATTAAAACTCAGTGTAATAGTTTATATTCAAATATTAGTTACATAATTTTATGCGTAGTGTCTGTGACAACATGGTTTACACGTAATGCACAAATCACTGACACATTGATGTTGTCTTGTAACGTTGTATCGGTGTATCGGATTGGGCGGCTCAGGGCATCAATTGATGCGAGTTCCTTGTCCTATCGGCACCCGTTACTTACACACACTTACACTAACATGCACTACACTACCACATATTCCGGGAGACCGGTCGGGAGCTTAGAGCTTGTCCCGGCTGGGACGGTGCCCCGCTGGTGGGAGAGTCCTGGTTAGGGGGAAACCCCACTAGCCGACGGTAGGTCGGCGCCGGATCTCACCATCCAGCGGGGGAAGATCACCGCCAACTCCCACTATCAAATCATGCACTACCCTTACGGGAAGTGACCTTTGACCTTTGCAGTTGACGTGTCCAATCGAAAATTAAGTCTGTTTGGTTTAAGTCAAAACAAATAGAAATTATCCTTTGTTGTGATTTCTTCCAACTAACTATGTTTACAAGAAATCCGTAATGCATTTTAAATACATTGATGTTTTCATCAGCGATTACACATCCATATGTTGTCGGATGCCCGATATCGGATGTCTGATATCGATTGTCCGATATCGGATGTTGTCCGATATCGGATGTCGGATGTCGGATGTCGGATGTCGGATGTCCGATGTCGGATGTCGGATGTCCGATGTCGGATGTCCGATGTCCGATGTCGGATGTCGGATGTCGGATGTCCGATGTCGGTGTCCGATGTCGGATGTCCGATGTCCGATATCGGATGTACGGTGTCCGATATCGATGTATGTCCGATGTCGGATGTCGGATGAACGGTATCGAATGTACGGATGTACGGTGTCCTATAACGGATGTATGGTGTCCGATATCGGATGTACGGTGTCCGATATCGGATGTACGGTGTCCGATAACGGATGTATGGTGTCCGATATCGGATGTACGGTGTCCGATATCGAATGTACGGTGTCCTATAACGGATGTACGGTGTCCTATAACGGATGTATGGTGTCCGATATCGGATGTACGGTGTCCGATATCGGATGTACGGTGTCCGATAACGGATGTATGGTGTCCGATATCGGATGTACGGTGTCCGATATCGAATGTACGGTGTCCTATAACGGATGTACGGTGTCCTATAACGGATGTATGGTGTCCGATATCGGATGTACGGTGTCCGATATCGGATGTCCGGTGTCCGATATCGGATGTCCGGTGTCCGATATCGGACGTACGATGTCTCTTCCGTATTTGAGCGGTCCTTCTGGCCTAGCGACGATGATCGTTGGCGAGAGTCCGGCAACCGAATGACCTTGGCGCGCGCCAGCCGACGACTCGAAGTTCCTCGTCTGCAGCCGGTGCTCCATCACGGGCGCTCTGTGTTGCTTGCTTGCTTTCCAGAAAGGGCTGCGCAAAGTGGCTTTTTCGAGGCTGCGCGCGCAAGTAAGCTCCAGAGGGGGAAACGAAGAGTCTTGTGTGAAAGCAGGGAGATTAAGAACAGGAAAGGGCAAGAAACGAAGTACAGTTGATTAACATCTAATAGAATATCGTAATTTACTAGTTAGATTCATAGCAGCGATTAATCATTTTGAATTCACTAATTAATATGATGTAGATTAATTTTAAAATGTTTTAAATAATGAGTACATCGTTAAATAATTAATGTTTTCATTAAATTTATTTATAGTCGCATCAACAACTTGGTTATTACCTAATGTTACAGGTGTATAGTACTAAATGCTACATTATAGTTTGGAAACAAAAATAATATTGAACAAAAACGATTACATAAATTAACATTGCAACGTACTTTAGAAAATATTAAATCAACATTTTGAGAAGTATAAATTTTTATAAAACAATGGGGTAAAAATATGTTGAAAGCCTTACAGTGATTATTATGTTATCTTGATCTTATGAAGAATATAAAAGGGTATCATGTTTGAATTCATATAACTGATGGTTGAATCTTGGGCATTCTTTAACGGTGTGATCCAGGCGAAGTTTGGTATTGTAAAGTCCACAAACAATTTAGTACAATGAGTCAAGAAGCTAGGGCAATCTTAGCGACATGAAAATTCAATTAAATCAAAATCAAAATCAAAAATCCACATTTTTACCAGATTTAGATAAAACAAAATATTTGAATATACAGAATCAAAGTTGCTAAAGACATGAAAAAGTAATAAATAATAGTAAATACATTTCACACATTTTACGTAATGATACCTACCTAAATGGTCATCGTATCATTATGAAGTTCATCTAAAAACTAAACAACGCATCAGTCTTTGCCATGTTCAAAAAAAGTAAAGTAACGATGAAATGATAAATTCTGCCAATGTCTATCTAACTACAGCAAATAGAAATATTTTCAACATTCGTGCTACCACCCGCTCAAATCCCAGACTTATAAACTGATAATAATTTATTTTAAAATACGAATATCTAATCCCTTACGGGATTTCAAGGAGGAAAGATGAGGGCATTTTAATCGTTGAATTAAAACTATTTAAATAAAGAAAAAACATGTTAGTCTTTCCGAAAAAATCACAATTTCTTTTTCCTCCAATTCTCTTACAACCTCCGTAGCTCGCTGTGATCACTCTAGATAAACAATGACAAAACATTAAATATTACAACAATTACAATCATCATTTGCGTTCAATATTTACATACACGTTCATTCCATACTTTTCGCTTCGCATGATTTTTTTTCTTTCACATTAATTATCCTTTTTGAATCTTTCACATTAATTATCTTTAAATCTAAAAAGAAAACATTGCTTGATCTTCCTGCATAGAATCATGTTAAAACTTATGGACTTCCCTATAGCCTTCCTCAGCAAACTTGGCAGACGACATGTGATAATTGAATCGTTTATTTCAGAAACCCGTCGAACGCCAATATTCAAAATGCGCTTTAGTGGTGGAATATTGTTCCATGAAGATACATCGCTTATTCCATATTTTCCTGAAAAACATTCATTTATTAACTGCTTTAATATTAAAAAATATTTTGAAATCGGAAAAACTGGGACACTTTTTCTCAATTTTCTCGATATGATAAAGTTGACGTTTGACGGGTTTCTCAAATAAACTATTCAATTGCTTTCTACCTCCGTGGCCCCATACTATCTTGTTGCTGGAACTCTTTCAAATTTCCACTGATTTCTTATAAAGTCCGAAAATTTCCGTCTCTCAAAAGTTCGACACACAATTTCTAACAAAGCGCGAACTGGCTTTTCATTTCCGATTCCTCTTTTACATTTAATTATGCGCGAACTAACGAGAACTTCACAGCCCGCTCACATTCGTTCTCTATTACGATCCTGCTCATTCTGTTCCGCAAGTCATAATGCCCATCTTTTACTTGTCTTCATGACTGATAGCGTCCTAAAACCATATCTTTAAGATTATTTTGCGCATCCCTATCATCTGGATAGTATCCGCGTTTTTCCCCATTGGCTATTGCTTGTTCACATATCACAATATTTATTCTTTGATATCCGCCCTCGTTTTCTATTTATTATTTGTGTTATTATTCACGGAAATTCCTCACTTGTCCACAAATGAACTTAACACTTTATTTTCAGTTTTACTAAGCCGGGCACATCCCACTCTCAATCTTTATTTCTATTTTAATTCTGTTGTGTATATAGACCTCCATTGTTGTTTTCCTGCAAGTTCATACTTTTATGATGGTTTTCCACAAAACCCAGGATAATCCATCACAATCCATGGAAAATAAATATTACATTATTGTTTATTGATAGGAAAGTTATATTTTCCCTTATGCGCAACGAAATCATGACCTTACAAAACAACTGAGTACTTCAAAATACACAAAACACTGAGACGACTTGAATCAACATTGCCGCAGCCACGCATTTTGAGAATGACCCTTGAGGATATGCTTCTAAGTCTCCGTGAATTCGCGTCAAATAATGTTCGCAGCATGTACCTAAGTGTCCTTGTTGAATAACGGATTGCTAACGTCGCCTCGTGTGACATTGTACTCTTTTCAAAGACCATTCCAAAGACTCGCTTTCTGTAATACTACTTACGTAAATAACTATTTTATAAATTAGTTATCGCGAACTCTTGGTTAATGCCACGCCACATGTGCCGCAAGGATAAACGTAATGCTGAAGTGAAAAGTAATGTATGTTTGTTTATTTATTAAACGTCAAAAACTGTATCTGACGTTTGGGAGGAAGAAAATATACATTTTATCTTCAGAAGCAAATCAAGAGATCATCTCAGTATTTGCGCAATGAATCAAGCAAAACTCAACAAAAACATCGATCAAGAAGAGGGTCATTGACCCAGAATTCGTTCTAGGCATTCTCAGTCTGTTATAATTACACAATATAAAATTATTGAAAGCATTAATGTAATTATCACCATAATCTATATTAATAATTTCTAATACGCACTGAAATTCAAAGAAACCTATGTAGTGTCAGGCCGTGTGAAAAATGTCGTTAGATATATAGAAACAGCTGAAAATTGGTTTAGTGGTGAGTTGTAGTTAACATTTACATAATTGAAATGATTGAAGGCTAGTATTGTTGATAATGACAACGCTTTCAATCATATCAACAGTTGAAAAACAAGGAAATTTTTAATTTTGATTAAAAATATGCAAATATTTGTTTCGATTATTCCACCTTCCATCATAATGGGCATATCATTTGAATTCTAGAACTCTCAAACAGTGCATCACTTCTTATGACAGCTGACGCCTTTCGACAAAGAGGCACCAAGGAAGGGGACGCTCCCCATTAAATATTTGGTATTCACATGTTGCATTATGGACAGCAATTTTTTGGATATTCTTGGTCAGTAATGAATACTCAAAGATATGATAAACCTAATGAACGCTGTACCATGCTATTGAAGTATCTGTGATAACAGTTTTTGTTGAAATAGTTAATTTATTTCTATGTTATGGAAGAGTATACCGAGTTATAGGGATTTATTTGTTGATGTTGAACAGTATGCGTGCGACTTTTTGGGAAACCATTTTCTGTGGATTTGTTATGCATTTTCGCTATTAATGTATAAAATGAAGTCGATTTAGTTTCCAAATTCTTCTTCTTCTTCTTCTTCTTCTTCTTCTTCTTCTTCTTCACCTTCTTTTCTATTAGCTCTCCGACGTTCGTAGTTTTGCTTTGGTTTCTGTTATAGTAGGCCAATTTCTTCTACCTTCTGCTTTTCTTCGCCATCTTTTAACACCTAGGTTTCCCAAATCTTCCTCCACCTCATCATTTCATCTTAATTTAGGCATATCTGTACCTCTCCTATCGGCCTCTCCTACGTACACCTTTCTAATGGCTCTCTCATTAATCATTCGAATTAGGAGACCCCACCATTTTAGTCGTTTCACCTTAGTACACGTAACTTTTTTGAGTAATTTAAATAGTTCTTCCTATGCTGCGTTGGTTCAACCTCTACAGATTTTCTTTTGTTTTGATAGGGCCAAAAATTCTTCCAAGGACTTTTCTCCCCCATACACAGAGTATTTTTGATGTTTTCTTGGTTAGAGTCAAATTTTCACTATCGTACAGTAGCACTGGCTTAATGATGGTGTTTTGTATAATTTCAACTTCGCCATCTTTGAGATTCTTCGAGTTTTAAAGATTTGGTAGTGGCTACCACATCTACTTCCGGCGGCTATTCTTCTCTTAATGTCCAGCTCTATGACATTGTTTTCCGTGTTTAGGGAACTTACGTATTCAGTGGCGTTCACCCATTCAATAGTTTTGTTTCCTAGTTTAATATACTTAGTTATATTACTTTATATTAGTTTCCAACAGACCCAACAGCGGTAGCTCAGTGCATCAACTGATGTTTCTGCAGCGCCTCTGACCGGGAGATCCTAGATTCGGGTCGTGACGGCGGCAGGATTTTCGACAGCTAAGTCGAATTCAGTCGCTGTCTGGAGGAGAATTCTAGCGGCCGGCTGCTCTGATCGGTAGTTTTCCGTGGTTTCTCCGATCAACACTAGGCGAATGCCGGAGAAGTACCCTACCAAACGATCTTTCTTTCCTCTTCCTTGTCCTATCCTCTCCCCTTACATACACACACTTACATTAACATGCACTACACTACCACATATTCCGGGAGACCGGTCGGGAGCTTAGAGCTTGTCCTGGCTAGGGCGGTGGGAGAGTCCTGGTTAGGGGATAAATCCCGCTAGCCGACGGTAGGTCGGCGCCGGATCTCGCCATCCAGCGGGGGATGATCACCGCCATCTCCCCAGAAAAAAACACGCACTTACGGGACTAATGACCTAAGCCGTTGACGCGCCCGGCAACATTTGTTTAAATGGTCTGCACCGGATCTCGCCATCCAGCGGGGGAAGATCACCGCCATCTCCCGAGAGAAAAACATGCACTACACTTACGAGACTAATGACCAAAGCAGTTGACGCGCCCGGAAACACGAAAAAAATCAATCACATCAATGAAGGGAGGTTAGGAGCAGCGCTACGACCGTGGCGAGGTAGCTGGGCGGGGCCGGGGCTGAGGGACGCGTCGTCGCTTGGAGTGTTAGTTTCTCTTAGGTGGAAGCGCTCGCTCGCAGAAGCCGCCGACGTCACTCCTGCCGCGTTGCGCAACGTCACCACCTGGCGGCGCCTCGGTCGCGGGCGGGGCACGCGCAGGAGAAGCCTTCTTTTGATTTTGATTTTTTTTTTAAATTTCTAAAAATTAAAAAAATGTTTTTAATAAATAATAATAATAATAATAATACATTTATTTAATAATAAAAAATTAAGTAATTTGTATAGACGATAAAGTTATGAGCGACTTCAGTAAGTTACAATAAGAGAGAATAACAAAAAGGTACACAAATACGCTTTTTACATAAATTATTTATATGTCAGAGCTTGTAACTTTTTATGTACATTTAATTAGTTTTTTTTTTATTTTTAAGAATTACATATAGATTGTGCATGCATTAGAATTTTCTAACGGGATATCCAAGAAAGCACTAAATTTCAAGTTTTCGTTTTTTAAGTAGCTTAAAGAAAATTCATATTCAATATATTCAGTATTCATTCGTCCCGGTTCGTACTTTCTTTGACTATGAAATGTTCGTTTGAAAAAAAGCTTTTGCTGTATTTAGGTGTGAAAGAATTATTAACGAACTTGGGGTCAATATCCGAGAAGCTATAGGGATTTAGTTGGGGCTGAAAAAGTCAGAAATTATTCGCACTTTTGACCCATACGTTCCATACAATTACACCCTCTTATTGACATACGTCCCATACATCGTGTTATTGACAAATAGATAAATAAAATCAAATAAATAAATGTTACTCCTCGGTTTGCGTCCAGATTGACTGGATCCAAATACTAATTTTCAGACAGAATCTCCTTTTCTTTTGGACAATTAAAAATAGCTCCTTTTCTTCGTCATAAATAACAGACCTAGTAGTTTTTGATAAAGATAAAAATAAATATGAAAATAAATTAATAAAGGAATGGAGAGATTCCAGGAATATGGGACGGCACTTAAATTCGTAGTTGCATACAGGGAAAAGCGGACTCGGCTTCTCTTTCGGAGGACAACTACTCTTGGATTTGTCGCTAGTTTACTTCGTAATAAATAGTCGGAGCTGCGCACTGTAGAAGAGACGTCATCGAAAAATCTTTCTCGCCGCCTTCAATCTTCCATTTGATTCACAAAATATTTGCTATTGCCTTATGGAGCAGGTACTTTTTTTATATCCCTGGTATGTAAAGACCTGTTGTAGTAAACACATACTATTATTGCAGTATTAGTGAAAACTTTGGTAAAATATTTAATTTGTTGCAGTTTTATGTTATGACAGTATTTTGTTTGTTTATGGGCAGTATCCGAGATACTTTTTGAAAAACCATTTTCTGTGGTTTTGTTCAACAGAATTTTTGTTGCTGCAGGTTACTAGTAAGTAATATGCTCCATATTTGATGTCTTGCTTTTTATCTAATTGGGATATCGACGAGTGTTTGAGGAAATCCACATGTCTTCCGTGTAGGTACGGTCCACGAGGCAGTCATGCAGTCTGTTGCTATCACCTTATCGAGCCCTCGTTTGTTCAGTGGCAACTTCTGGAGAACCCGCAAGCAGAAATGACGCATGGCTTATCGAATCTGTGTACTTTCCACACACCCCAAAATCGTTATTTGGAACGGAAAAGATTTTATAAGTCGATGACCTTATGGAAAATCTGTCTTAAAAAATTCTGACTGTAAACCAGGCACATAACGGTCGCGGAAAAGTAACATGCTCACTGCAGTAATGTAACTTCATTATCACTGATGTAACTTCCTTATCTGTGCACGTCTTCTAGAATTCAGTGGGAAATACAGTTATTCAAATTATTGTTCTCCATGTTGTCGCGGCAGGAAGTATTCTTCCTTCACGAAGCACATGACGAGGGATAAGAGCGCAAATTTATTGCTGATTTATCCTTGAAAATATATTTTATTATATCGGAGCGAATATTTTGTTAACAATCCTTCCAAAAAAACGCTCATTTTCTTTCTATATTCAAAATTCAAGTAGTATGTGGCTTAGGGTAGGGAACAAAAAATTACGAAAACGTGCGTAGAATTCACTTATCCACGTAGCACGTCATACGCAGTTTTCAACTGTTTTTGGCGTGAAATAAATAATGAAATAATTAGAGTTCGCGGGAACTGCATCCAGAAATACTGTCGCGATTAAAAGTAGGGTCTGAATAAACTGCTCCGTGGTTGCTGTACGTCACTGTTTGGCCCATGACAATCGTTTGGAGATGTCAGTTCACAATTATTGCACCGAATGTTAATTCTCATTATTAGTAAGGTAACGAGATTATCCATTAAAATGAAATGCATCAGAATGCTCATACATTAGCCAAACATTTTGAATCAAAGTGATCTTGGTTTAGTAATTGCGGAGTGCAGTAATTGTATTTACTTCCTACGTCCAGGTTAGGAATAAATATTCTTATCTCTTAAGGGCCTGTACAGGTGTAAGGATGATGTATTAAATCTAACACTAAGAAGTGATTTTACTTAGGAGATAAGGTAAATAGAGGCTTGTTGAAATAATTTATTTCTCATTACTACTATGTAGCATAGCCACAACTACCGCTGGACTTCACAGACGGACAAGTAGCTCGTTTGGGTATTTTCACCCTCCTGCTGCAAACATCGCCTTTTATTGCATGGAGCTCTTTTCTTTACATTTATGAATTTTCCGAAGTATGTGTAATGTATTGTCATCTTTTCAATTTCATACAACCAAAATGTTTTATCGGGTTGGTCTTGAATACAAACTGTTCGTGTGTCTCGCCAACTATATTGTACATTGCTATTTGAGTTTTTTGTATACCAGCAAATGTTGAAAGAAATCGTTCATAATCGGGCATTTTACGGCACAAATGATGACGTATTAAATTTTACGGCACGAATGATTAGGTCATCACACATTCAGCCAATCGCAGCGAGAGAGAGAGAGAGAGAGAATAGTGGAGAGGTAGAGGTAACGTATCAGCCGACCACCATTTTCTTGCACAGATGTCAAATATACGTGACGTCACAAGACAGCTGTTTCACAAAATTAAGTTTGATTCTCTTATAAATTTATAATGTTGTTATACAAAAATATAGGTATGGAATTCGTTTATAAAGTTGATTTATTGCATTCGTACACTCCTAACGTCCTTCACTCACAAAAATCACTCCTAACGTCCTTCGTTTTCACAACATTTACTTCACGCAATAAAGCTTAACTTTATAAACTAATTGCATAAACTATTATTTTGGCGAATTATTGAAGTCTCCCGCCAGTGTTTTGTTTTCTTTGCAATAAGCTAATTGTTTTATATGGCCATGAGTTCTTGTGGGATGCATGTAAGTCTCGATTTTGCCATACTCGTACGGCAAAATAACATTTTTCAATTCATAAATAATGAAGTAAACGCTAGCTTTATCATGAAAGTGTGATGAAAAACAAGTTTTGAGGTGTTCAAAATGTTGAAATTCTGATTTCAGCTTTTAATAGCGTTAAGAGGGCACGTAATGTATTGTAAAAATTTAACAGTACGTAATACTTCATTTACGCACATATTGATGAATCCCGTTTTTTAAAAATGAACTATAGTTTTTCCACTTTCAATCATCAAGCGACGAAACAGACTTTCACAGTTTCAATAAAGTAGTTTCGTAGTGAGTTTAAAGGAAACCTTGTACACTGCAAGGTCGGCTGACTCGTTCCTGCTTCGTTATCAAGGCTGCTGGAATACTTGACATTTTGGTCTGTGAGATTGTGGACTGTTCCTAAGCAAATATCACTGCATGTTAGGGAGCAAACTCAACAACACAAACACAATTTGAAAAAAAAGGTGTTTTTGGAATTTTTCAACTCAACACAAAACGAATTGCAGACTTCGAAGGAACAAGTCAAGATTTTATTGTATGATGAGAAGACGATGGAGGGTCCTGTGGTCGGTGGTTTTTAGAAGATCTCTACTTCACATCCCGAGCACTTTCGAATAACAGATGTACAACCGCATTTCTTCATTACGAGTTATTTATTTTACTTTCGATCAATACACGAGTACAGACAATTGTTGCATTCTTAGATGATCGGAGATATTTTGTCAATCCTCTGAGTCACCATTTCATATTCTTAGTGCACACAATTAGTATATTAGTATCTTTTCTCCATGTCAGAAGACTAAAATCCAAATAATCCCAAACATGTGAAATTATTACTTCTAAGGTTGACATGGATTTCACAGGTATTTTCTACTAGGAGTGAGTTACGTTAGGAAACTGTGACGAATTTTAATAAATTTTATATTCTTATTATTGATGGATTTTCAATAACCAACGTGTTTCTCAACACATCACATCATTACTTGAAGGTTGGGAGGAAAGATTGCTGGGTCATGATGTGATTGTAGAAAGGAGCTTTTATATGGTGGTAACTTATAGTTTGATCCCGACAGTTTAGTTGAATATACCTCGATAGGATCAGTCAGTCTAGTTAACTTATTTATTTATATATTCATACTTTCGCCGCCTAACGGAGTTTCCCTCAACCAGGTATCTCCCAACAGCGGGGCACCGCCCCAGCCCGGACAAGCTCTAAGCTCCCGACCGGTCTCCCGGAATATGTGGTAGTGTAGTGCATGTTAGTGTAAGTGTGTGTGTGTGTAAGGGGAGAGGAAAGGACAAGGAAGAGGAAGGACAGATCGCGCGCGGTCCGTGGCCCGTTTGTTAGGGTACTGCTCGGGCATTCGCCTGGTGTTGATCGGAGAAACCACGGAACATTACCGATCAGAGCCGGCGGCTGCTAGAATTCTCCTCGAAACAGCAACTGAATTCGACCTAGCTGAGAAAGCTAGAGTCGAAAATCTTGCCACTCTGTCACTGCAATGCCTCTGACCGGGAGGTCCTAAGGTTCGAGACAAGACAGTGGCAGTCACTTCCCGAAAAAAAAACACACAAAACGTACGTAAATAATGACCTTAGCAGTTGACGCGCCCGGAATCACTAATCTATTAATTATACTAAAAAATAATGTATGTTGGAAAGTGTCTTTGGCGTACTAACTTCAATATGCCATATTAATATTTCATTTGTACGCCAATGACTCGCTTTCTGTACTAGTAACCTAAATTAGTAAACTTCCTACAAATTTTCGGTAAAACTCCTGAGACTTATCTTTTGAATTCTCTCTATCCTGATCTTTCTTTGGCCTCACTCTTTCTCAAGCCATCTGAACATTTACCTCTTTTATGAGGAGAGACAGAAATAATATTCAACTGCCTCCTCTGTTTCCATTTTCACAAAATAGAGGACGAAAGCATACCACATTTCTGACATTTGCGACATTTTGGTTCGTTGTCAGACTGTAAGTCTGTCAAATGGAACCCTTTTTATTGCATTTCGAAGTGCAGCTTAAACTGTAAATGAGTTCATTTTCTAGATTTAGAATACCCAGTAAGTTGCTTTCCATGACCTCAGCCCAGTTTGCGTATGATCAGATGGAAAACAACGATAAATAACTAGTTGTGGTGCAAAATGGAACAGAATTTTTCGTTCTAGTTAGTTACCTAACCTCATTCGTTTGGGATAGCTATCCGGTTTTGCCCTCTTCCCAGTTGTTACTAATCAGCGCGTAAAAGATTTTTTTTATATTTACTCGTCTTTCGTGTACCCTAATAAATGAATTGAAATATGACTCTAAGAATGTAACAGAAGATTGAAACCTGATTATAAATGAATTTTTCATTCAAAAATCTAGAGTTGTTTTTTGAGAAAACAAATCGTGTATAGTCAAGCAACGGTTGTTATTGTACACATAGTTGAACAAAAATTGTTCCAACGTTTAAAGGGCACTTTCCATTTCAGTGCGAAAGTAGTGGTGCTACGAAATGGTCCAGACTTTCTCCTTCTTGTTAGTTTTACACTTTCGTCTATGCTAACTTTTCGATTTTACTCCACCCTCTTTCCACATGATGCATATCGGCACATACATAACATTTTTTTTACACTTTCTCAATTTTTTGGTGCCCTAATAATAGAAATGAAATGACTTAAAGAATATTAGAACTATAATAATATTAAGAAAATTGTCGTTGTTCCCGGGCCATTACAATACTTTGCTCTATACTACGTATGTATAATGTGAGAAAGTAAAAAGATGATGGAAAAAATACACGTGGAGAACGAACGCGTTCACATGAAAGTAACATAGATAATTGGCACATTGTCGCATTGGGCACTGTGAATTAAGGGATAGTGCTTTTATTAGAAAAATGCTGAGATGGTGCTACATGCTAAAAGACAAACAAAAGGGTGACTCCCAAATGCTGAATTTTTCCAGCTATTGCTTGATATGGTGTGAATAAAACCTAACGTATTCTTTTACACCTTGACAAATGCTTGACATTTTTTGTAAATTGGACATACACTAGCTAGAATGTAATGTAAAAATACTTCCGTAGAGATCTTGTATATATTGAATCGTTTAATACTTTAAAACATGCCAATGTACTAATATGGAGTATGAAATTAGAAAGAACGCTGTCACCATGATTGCAAATGAAGAAACTTGGTCCTCAAAGCAAATCAAATCTCATTAAACTAAACCAATAAAAACACTTCGTATTATTTTGAAGTGCTAAAATAAACAAGAATGTCAAAGGACAAAATTTTTAATCACAGATCCATTCAAAATAACAGTAATACAACAATACTGAAAACCATTTAAATCGAATAAGCCCGTACGTGACAGAAAATTGCCCAAAACGTGACAGACACACACACACACACACACACACACACACACACACACACACACACACACACCACGGAAGTCAATAAATAATGATCGTTGCCGTGCTGCTTTCAAACGTCCCCTCTATCCATTAAATATTAAATCCGCCGGGACTCGCTTCTCTTCGGCCTCGCCCATTAAATATGCCGTTTCGAGTGACAGCCCCCTGAAACAATCTGCTCGTCTCTTCGTCTCCCCCCCCCCTCGTGGCACGTGCGGGAGGGGGGGAGCGTCCCCCTGAGGCCACGGGTCCTGGTGGCCGGGGGACCCCACCAAGGTGATTTCGGAGGCGTCCGTCATCCAATGCAGTTTATAGAGCGCTGAAGTCGTCTCCCTTGGGATCGCTGGCGTCACGACTCGAGGCTATGAATGACTACCAAATCACGTGACTCGGGAAACTTGTGCCGGACGCATTTAGAACGGAATAGGTATTGACATATCAACCCAAACATAATGTAGTAATAATAATAACAATAATATAATATAATAATGTAATAATAATAATAATAATAATAATAATAATAATAATATAATAATAATAATAATAATAATAATAATAATAATAATAATAATAATAATAATAATAACAACTGGCTTTGAATGAAGACCTGTACAAACTCATGCAGGAGGCAGTTGTTATTTCAACAATAAGGATAGTGCGGATATTCATGGGAAACAATGTATTATAAATTCTTTAAGAAAAATAGATGTACTGTGCTTTGATTTTGTATATCTGTGCAATTCATTCAAATGTGCCAATAAGGTGAGAAAATAATAATAATAATAATAATAATAATAATAATAATAATAATAATAATAAAGTCAAAGATAAATGGAAACAGGACGAAGTATTCGTTCTCCCAATAATTATCTCCAGTAATCACCTTATAGAAAAACACGTCAAAGAAAACCTTTAAAAAACTTGATATCCCTCCAAGGCTTTTAAAATTAATGCAGATGTCTGTCATCTTAAATACTTGCCGCATTGTCCGGAACTTTCTAAATTCAGATTTTTAAATAAATACCAAATAACACACTTAGCGAAAGGCCAGTTGTTATTTGAGAACCAGGTCTTCTTGTGAACCAGCAATGTGTGAACATAAATAGTAATAGTAATAATAATAATAATAATAATAATAATAATAATAATAATAATAATAATAATAATAACAATAATAATAATAATGAAAATAATGAAAATAATTCCAGCCAGAAGAATTGCGAAGAAAACTATGCAAGCACGCAAAGTAAAAGGAAAATAATTCCTTAAATTACCATTAAAATAAGATCTAAAATATGTCAAAGATATCGTGGGGAGACCAATCTCTCCACAAACAGTACTAAACGATTGGAAAGGACTAAGAATAGATTAGAAATACCTATCTTTTTATGTGGTTTCCAAGAGGAAGAAAGATGCTACAATTGGAAGCGGTTGTAACAGGTTAGGAATTGAGAACATGGCCTTGTCAAAAAGCTATTCTAATCATTTACCACGGTGATAAATATACTTGTTAGCTACAGGTGAAAGCATGGATTATATCATCTTAGATTCATCAATTCTACCGCAGTAGAAATACTTAAAAAGCCACGCCAGGGTTGGAAGAAATTTCCAGATGTACCCTTTTAAAAGTACATATATTCTTCTGGAAGGTATCTATCTTCTATTGTACTCTTTTATCAATAGTGTATCCTATTGTGCTCATTTCACTTTCCTGGCTTACTATGTAAGTAGTAAAGAAACATTATTTTAGTGCATTACAATAATGGTACTACAAAATTGGTGGTGCTATAAAATGGTACAAAGTTTCTCCTTCGAGTCAATTTCCTATCTCGTACGAGAAAGTCGTCCTTCCTCTTTAGCCTGGACTAACTTACTGGTTTTGCTCCACATCTCAGCATCTGAAAAAATAATTTTTTTCACATTTTTCAATTTCCCGGTCCCCTAATAGTATAACGGAAATTCTACTGGTAGATTATTGTAGGATAGTAAAACATGGTTCCTTATGCAATGCATATTTTCATTGAAAAATATGAAGCAAACATATATACAGCACGTACATACAATATACATACATACATACGTATATAGTATACATACGAGGAAGTAACAATTAATGATGGAAACAAATAATTTACATTGTTTCATTATTACGATCATTAAATTGAACAACTTAGCTGCAGATAGTCCAAGATGACATGCTCGTCGAAATTAAGATGGAATATATAATTAAAATGAAATTAAGACGAACATTTGGACTGTATTATTCTAAACAACCTGTAAAAGTATTATACTGGTAAGCTTTGTATTGTACTGGTAAGCTATTGTAAAGGTTGTGGGTCAATGACCCCACCTCGATCAGGTTTTGCGCCGCGTTTCCGTGATCCTTTGAGCAAATGCTGAGATGGCCCCTTGTTTTGCTTCTGGACATAAATGTAACTTCATTATATGTGCACATCTTCTAGAATTCAATGAAAATATAGTTATTCAAATCATCGTTATCCATGTTGTCGTGGCAGGAAGTATTATTCCTTCACAAAGGACGCGATGAGGGATATGAGCACAAATTTATTGATTTACCTTTGAAAATAGGTTTGATTACATCGGAGCGAATATTTTGTTAATAATCCTTACAAAAAACGCTCAATTCTTTCTGTATTCAACATTCAAGTAGTATATGGTTTAGGGTAGGGATTCCTGAATTAAGAAAACGTGCACGGAATTCACTTCTCCCCGTAGCAAGTCACATTCAGTTTTTGGCGTAAAATAAATAAAGAAATCAATGCCGCGAATTACAGCTTGTGCCTGCTGCAAGTGTAAGAAACGACAGCACTGCAGGACATTTATTCTTCGTTCAGTGATCAAGAATGTCGAATTGAAATCTGTATCGTCTAATTTCTCGCAATGCATTGTCTGGAGCAGAGCCCTTGAATGCAGAGAGATGTGGTAGGGATTCCTGAATTAAGAAATCATGCACAGAATTCACTTCACCCCGTAGCACGTCACATACAGTTTTTGACGTAAAATAAATAATGAAGTCAATGCCGAGAATTACAGCTTGTTCCTGCTGCAGGTGTAAGAAATGACTGTGCTACTTCGCTCTGTGACCAAGAATGTCGGATTGAAGTCGTTGTCGTCTGATTTCTCGCAATGCATTGTCTGGAGCAGAGCCCTTGGAGGCAGAAAGATGTGGAACAGTGGTGCTAGACGTTTTCGGGGAGGTCCTCTTGTTGCTTGGCTGGCACGTGAAACAGACTGCGTAGAATGATCTGCCGCCAGTCAAAACAGCACAATCTCTGCCAGCGGGCCACTTCTCTCCGTCCGGAGTTGAAACAGATCACGCCATTGGTGCATTCGGCGCTTTGGGCTGGAGGAGTTCCCAGTGCTTCAGACTCACTTGCTAGTCAGCGCATGAATGGTTTGTTGGTTTTGTTTTTCCACTCTGGGGGATTTCCGTTTCGTTTCGTCTGCTCGGATACTTAGTGACAGCTGAACGTGGCGTCTGCGGCGGGTATTTTCATGTTAGAAATTGTGTATTTGGGCAATGCACAATAAAAATAGTTTTTATAAACGAGTTTTATATTCGTATAACACAGTTGCCGAAGTTATCCATCTTAGCGCACAGAAATTTAAATAAATATCAATTGTATTTTTAAATTTTTTGTTTCATTTCAAAATTTGGTTCAATTATCTTCAATCCGATAAGTCAATTCGTAACGATTCATGTAAATGCGGGAAAAATAGTGTAGTAATTCACAGCGTTTTATCAGTGTACTCATTGTTGTATTGAAACCATCAAAAACGTGTTTTTCTGGAATTCTTCCAAAATATTTTAGATAGATCCAGCGAAGAATAAGGTCAATTGTGTTGACGAGAGGAATCGAATGAGGAAACGAATTGATTCCGTCTGAAGATGCCTTGCGTCCCCCAAAACTCACCGGTTCAGGATATCAATCACAACAGTGCCTGTGACAGGGAGGTTCTAGGATTCGAGTCCCGACGGTGACAGGAATTTAGCCGCACTCTGGAGGAGAATTCTAGCGGCCGACCGCTCTGATCGGTAGTTTTCCGTGGTTTCTCCGATCAACACCAGGCGAATGCCGGAGCAGTACCCTAACAAACGGGCCACGGACGGCGCGCAATCTTTCCTTCCTCTTCCTCGTCCTATCCTCACCCCTTACACACACACACACACACACTCACTTACGCTGACATGCACTACACTACCACATATCCCGGCAGACCGGTCGGGAGCTTAGAGCTTGTCCCGGCTGGAGCGGTGCCCCGTTGGTGGGAGATACCCGGTTGGGGAAAACCTCACAATCCGACGTGTAGTTGGTGTCTGATCTCACCATCCAGTGGGGGAAGATCACCACCATCTTCCGCGATAAAAAGCGGCACAATACTTACTTACGGGAGTAATGACCATAGCAGTTGACGAGCTCATAAGTATAAATAATCAATCTCCCAAAACTAGTTTTAGTTGTTTATAATACCGCCTCAAAACATTGTGTTGCAAGACATTTCTTGCATCTGGAAAAATGCCAGTCCCCCTACGAAGTGTTCAATATAATGTACCATTTACGAAGACGATAAGTGATGCACACTTCTGCATAAGATGACCTTTAGATTTTGATAGTAATGTTTATCCTGACCTTTGATATACCTAGTTTGAGATTATTGGGTATGGACAAATTTCTTGACATTAGATATAATTTATGAGATTATATGTTGACAATTTGAAATAACCGAATGTTATTATGTATGTAAAGATCGTTAATTTTTCATATTGTAATAATAATAATAATAATAATAATAATAATAATAATAATAATAATAATAATAATAATAATAATAATTCCAGACATTAAAGCAAGCGAAATAAATCTATTAAGCTGACTCGCACGGTTTAGTGAAGTAGGTGTGTTTGATAGAGGAAGAAGAAATTATTACTAGAACGGTCTCATACACGTCATGTGATAGCAGACCTTTAAACGTGCAAATTGAAGCAATGAGGACAATTGGAGTTCTGAATACGAAGTGAGGAAGACGTAGGCGAGGATAGCCTTGGCAGTAACTCACACTTTGAAATCGTACAAGTTTCCCTCAAGTCTTATTTTGTGATTTTACATTACGTACAAAGTCTTGAGTATAAACATGATAATTCTCGTAATTTGAGATTTTTCCAAGGGGGCTCATGGGTAGCAACAACGAAGCTTTTCATGTCGCAACCCCGGGTTCGATTCGCTGAAATGACCCTTTTTTTATTATCGTATCCCAGTTCACAGAGCTGGTTGATAATGTGATCCCTTCTCTGAGCTGCTAGAGAATGCCATAAAGATGGAATAAGGGATTGCGACTTGCTTACCATAAGTCTCCCGAGGCCATGGTGTCGGTTGGTTGGTGATTCCGGGCGCGTCATCAGCTTAGGTCATTAGTCCCGTAAATGTAGTGAATGTTTTTTCCTCGGGAGATGGCAGTGATCTTCCCCCGCTAGATGGCGAGATCCGGCACCGACCTACCGTCGGCTAGTGGGGTTTCCCCCTAACCAGGACTCTCCCACCAGCGGGGCACCTCCCCAGCCGGAACAAGCTGTAAGCTCCCGACCGGTCTCCCGGAATATGTGGTAGTGTAGTGCATGTTAGTGTAAGTGTGTGTGTAAGGGGAGAGGATAGGACAAGGAAGAGGAAGGAAAGATCGCGCGCGGTCCGTGGCCCGTTTGATAGGGTACTGCTCCGGCATTCGCCGGATGGTGATCGGGGAAACCACGGAAAACTTCCGATCAGAGCAGCCAGCCGCTAGAATTCTCCTCCAGACAGCGACTGAATTCGACCTAGCTGAAAAGCTAGTGTCGAAAATCCTGGCGCCGTCAGGACTCGAACCTAGGACCTCCCGGTCATTATCCATAAGAGATAGTTACTGTAGCAGCTTATTATTGGCTACCTTATAAAATATAAATAAAATCTAATGTGATCCTTGAACTAAACGGTTAAATCAACAAGTAATGATTTTAACGCTCGTGTGTGTAAAGTGTTTGTTTATCCGGAATGAAGTCATGAAAAGGCATGTAGCTCAAGGATTGCGTTGCTCGACGCTTTCTTCCCCCAATCGCAGAAATTTCGAAGCAAAAAATAAACTTCCTTCAATAAATCCGGACAGTTATGACACATCTCCGTAGACTTAGTACGTACTGCTGTAAGGAAGAGGAAACTACTGAAAAAATCGTTGGCTGGAAACATGTTAATAATGTTCAACGTCTCTAGTACTCGATAGATTGATTAAAATTCATTTTGAACTGATGTTTGGTAGCAATCATATTTATAATTAAGAGTCGATAAATTAATAGTCCATAAATGACTTCTGATTAAAATCTAATTATTTCTAAAGTAACATTAAATGCGTATTTACTTTTGATGTATATCTTTTCTAAAACACCACTCCACACACCTTTATCTTCACTGTAATTGACGTCCGTTGAAATTACTAAAAAAACAAACAGGTTTTTCAAACTGCGCTGCAAAAAACATTCACTATACTTGTACGTGTGACATAAACGTATACATAATAACATAAAAAATTATAATAATTAATAACAATAACCATAAAAATAATATTATTACAATAACAACATAAAAATGAAAGTTTCAGTAATAATAGTAACAATGTAGATGGAATTAGCATATATTTTGAATTTCGCATTTAGCAGGACCAAATATAAATACTGAAATTTATACACATGCTAAAATAATTGTGGACTTATATAATTCCATTCCATGAGAAAATCAGCTTTTTTGACTACATTTTGTGGGGTAAACGAGTTTCGATTCAGTGAATGGATAGGTAACCAATGGATTTTGTCAGCTGCATGTGGCTTTATGTAAGTAATTAGAAAAACAGGAACGCTCTCACATTTTCTTTTAGCAACTACGTAAGTATGAATATGTAACTTTTGGAAACTCCAGATGCCCATTTCTTAGGACGGTAGAAGGTATTTTAATCGTCATTAGCTTGTAGGGAACTTGTTTTTGCAACAGGTTTCGCGTTGGGTGTGCACCGCTTTACAGCTTGCAAAATAATTTTTGGGACGTCTCTTCAAAATCATTTTTTCTACAACTGCATAAAAAAGACAACTTTTTTCTATCGCTAGCAGTACGTGGACTTCGTAATTTTTTAATCGCCATTAAAAAACGATCGTTGCCAAGACAACTATCTTGTTACCGTGAAAAAAAGTCTTTTTTGCACGGTTTTAGAATACTTTTTTGCACGTTTGGTTCTGGGCTACGGACTTACAAAATACGAAACTATTTGTATTATATTTTTAAGCAGTTGTAGAAAAAATGTTCATATTTCGTGTGTGAAGTTTCCGCCCTTTTCATGTTCTCGATTGAGATTCTTTGCCGAGACCGTAGGTCGAGGCAAAGAATCTCAATCTCGCCCATGAAAAAAACGGAAACTTCACACACTTAATATGAAAATAACTATTAGGTAAGATTTTGAAAATAAATGCTTTGAAAATATATTGTCAAATCTCCTGGGAGGTTACCGTGCCACGTTGTCACGTTTCAAAATACCATCATCTTAAATACTTGGGTTTTCGTAACGAGGCGCCTGGGGGGCTTGTCTTCACGATGGAATATGGTACGGATTTTCGCGTCTTCCTCGGCCGTGTCGCTAGATGTGGCTTGATCTGTAGCACTGTTTGCTACGGTCGCGATCAGGCAACATCTGGCGGCACGACATACAACTTATTTGTTTCGATTGCTCTTAACTGACGGCGTATTGATATAAATCTTTAACAAAAGCTGGCCGCTGGGAATGACTTTTCCATCGTCTTTGACCGGGAGCGGTAGCTCAATGCATCAACTGATGTCACTGCAGTGCCTCTGACCGAGAGGTCCTAGGTTCGAGTCCTAGCGGAGCAGGATTTTCGATACTAGCTATTTAGCTAGGTCGAATTCAGTCGCTGTCTGGAGGAGAATTCTAGCGGCCGGCTGCTCTGATCGGTAGTTTTCCGTGGTTTCTCTGATCAACACCAGGCGAATGCCGGAGCAGTACCCTACCAAACGGGCCACGGACCGCGAGCGATCTGTCCTTCCTCTTCCTTATCCTCTCCTCCCCCCTTACACACACACACACACACACACACACTTACACTAACATGCAGTACACTACCACATATTCTGGGAGACCGGTCGGGAGCTTAGAGCTTGTCCCGGCTGGGGCGGTGCCCCGCTGGTGGGAGAGTCCTGGTTAGCGGGAAACCCCACTAGCCGACGGTAGGTCGGCGCCGGATCTCGCCATCCAGCGGGGGAAGATCACGGCCATCTCCCGAGAACAAGCATGCACTACACTTACGGGACTAATGACCGAAGCAGTTGACGCGCCCGGAAACACGAAAAACAAACCAATCAACCAACCAACCATCGTGTTTGCGAATGTAACAGTACAAATGTACTATAACAAAACATTGATTTATTTTGTAGAAGGAAGACTGCGTCGATTCCTTCGTTGCCTCGCGGAGCCCGGGCCGAACCCGGACGCGTCCCGGGGCGAGGGTGAGGGCGAGGGCGAGGACTGAGGACTACGCGCACCGGAGGCGCCCGCGTCGTCCCGTCCTAATGAGGGCGGCAAACAGTCGACGGCGGTGACGACTCCGCGGTCGATGGCTGCGGGGTATCGATATCGGAAGCAGCTGGTTACTCTCTCCTGCGTCGCTCTCCCGCTAGCTACGTTCTCTTCCTCGTCGGACAAAGTACGCGTTTGTTTGGCGGACGAATCTGTAATAATAATAATAATAATAATAATAATAATAATAATAATAATAATAATAATAATAATAATAATAATAATACATTTTGCGCAAAGTATTGTATAGTCACAGACAGTCCCCAGACCGACCCACAATATCTTAAGTTGTGAATTAGAGGAATAACAATATTAATGAAATTTTAATAAAATAATAAGAGTAATAATAATAATAATAATAATAATAATAATAATAATAATAATAATAAATAAATAAATAAATTTGTCTTTATTTCTGACGTGACTCTGGCAATAAGTCCTGCTCTTCCGCCCAACCATTTTAATGGATTTACATTTACAAAATTAAAATTTCGGCACTGGAACGTAAATACTAACATTTCACGTGTAATATTTTTTATTTAACATCAAAAACCGTTAAAAACTATGACGTACTACTGGGAGATGTGATATATGTGCATAGTTTCTTGAACTCTAGTAGGCCTGTTCTAACTCTTAAACATGTTAAGTTAAATTATGAATGTAGCATCAAGCGATTAGAGAAAACTAGTGTATGGTACTACTTTCTACATAAAATAAGCTGTAGTACCCATAACTTATTGTGGATTTTGTCATTTGTCGACTAATCTTGAAATTTATTGTAGTAGAGGATCCATGACGCAAGAGACATACACACGAGTTAAAACAGTACTCATCATTCTTAAAATCAATATCACGAATTTCGCCCAAAATGTCCGTTAAAATCATTTATACCCAACTCGCCTCAGCTGTGAAGAATTACCAAACAAGGGGGAGTATTTTACATTTCCATCTGGGATGCAAGAGAACGAAACATCCGTACGCCTTAAACAATTGAGTAAAACCAAACCAAACCTTAATCTGGATGGCGACTTAAGGCCGAACGGAAAAAGCAAGATACTAGCGTTGAGAGTGGAAAATGAGAGGGTTGTCTTTGGATCGTTGGAACTGGTGGTCGTTCCGAAAGAACCTTTTGACGTCGAAACGAACAAAATACGCACGGTCAGAACGTGGGCGAGTGTGTAAATTATGTTGGGTACACAAAATTAACGTTTTACGTGTTTAACAAAAGCGCGTGGCTGAGGGAGGGCGGCTATTTTGGCTCCGAGCCAACATCCTTCCGGAGGACGTCCTGCCGTCTCGCAATTGCTTAAACGCGCGCGAATAGACTCGGAAGGCTGCTTACGTCACGAAATCCGCGAACTCGCCGCACCGGCAGCGGTGGCTCAGGGCTTCAACTGTTCTCACAGCAGTGCCTCTGACAGGGAGGTCCTAGGTTCCCACTCCCCACGGTGACAGCGTTTTCTATATTAACTCTACCGGGAGAGGTGGCTAAGGGACTGATGTCACTGCAGCGCCTCTGACCGGGAGGTCCTAGGGTTCCACTCCCCACGGTGGCAGCATTTTCTATATTAACTCTACCGGGAGAGGTGGCTCAGGGCATCAACTGATGTCACTGCAGTGCCTCTGACCAGGAAGTCCTAGGGTTCCACTCCCAAAAGTGGCAAGATTTTTGACACTAGCTTTTCAGCTAGGTCGAATTCAGTCGCTATCTGGACGAGAATTGTAGCGGCCGGCTGCTCTGATCCGTAGTTTTCCGTGGTTTCTCCGATCAACACCAGGCGAATGCTGGAGCAGTACCCTACAAAACGGGCCACGAACCGCGCGCGATCTTTCTTGTTCAATCAATCCTCTTCCTTTTTCTAACCTCATCCCTTACTTACACTCACATGCTCTATACTAACACACATGTCGGGAGACCATTCGATAGGTCAGGAGTCGTCCTGGCTGGGGTTGCGCCCTGCTGGTGGGGGATACCTGGTTTGGAAACACCTGCAATGGAGATCTGCGCCGGACCTCACCATCCAACTGAGAAAGATCACTGTCACATCCCGTGATAAAAATATGCATTTCACTTATGAAACTAGAGACCATAGGAGTTGTCGCTCCCGGAATCACCAATCAATCACTCGTCACCAATACATCACCAGCTCTTAAGTGTATTCATTTCACTTACGGAACTAATGACCATAGCAGTTGATGTGCCCGGAATCATAATCAATCGTCACTAGTCCATCACCGCCTCTTAAAATATATTTTCACTTACGGAACTAATGCTCATAGTAGTTGAAGTACCCGGAATGGCCAATCAATCAATTAATTGTGATCAATCCATCACCACCTCTTAAAATATATTCATTTCACTTATTAAACTAATGACCATAGCAGTTGACGTGCTCGGAATCGCCAATCAAGAAATCAATCCGCAATCAATCAATCGATCAATCGTCACCAATCCATCACCACCTCTTCACCAACACATCACCACCTTGTCAACTAATTTCCGTCCACCCCTTACGCCCCCAAATGCGAGAAGGGATGTCCGGCGAGCGACGCCGAGGAGGGAGTCGCACCCTTCCGATTTTCCGCTCGACATCCCCTCGACAAGCGACCCGCGTCCACGATTTCAAACGCTCCCGCCCACGGCCTGGCGTGGCATGAGCGGACGGCGCACCGAGTAATCAACGTGAGCTTGGCCTGGCACAGGGGGCGGCCGGACCATCGCTCCAGAGCCTGTCAATCTCAGGAAAGCCAATGACGCCCAACTCTGTCACCGGGAGAGGTGGCTCAGGGTATCAGCTGATGTCACTGCAGCGCCTCTGACCGGGAGGTCCTAGGTTCCCACTCCCCACGGCGGCAGGATTTTACACACTAGCTCTTCAGCTAGGTCGAATTCAGTCGCTGCCTGGAGGAGAATTCTAGTGGCCGGCTGCTCTGATCGGTAGTTTTCCGTGTTTTTTCCAATCAACGCCAGGTGAATGCCGGAGCAGGACCCTAACAAACGAACCACGGATCGCGCACGATATTTCCTTCCTCTTCCTTGTCCTATCCTCTCCCCTTACACACACACACATACACACATGTCGGGAGGCCGGTCGGGAACTTAGAACTTGTCCCGGCTGGGGCGGTGACCCGCTGGTAGGAGAGTCCTGGTTAGGGGGAAACCCCAGTAGCCGACGGTAGGTCGGCGCCGGATCTCGCCATCCATCGGGGGGAAATCACTACCATCTCCCGAGAAAAAACATGCACTGCACTTACGAGACTCATGGTCTTTGCCGTTGACGCGCCCGAAATCACAATCAATCAATCAATCCCAACACTATCTCATGCATTCTTCTATAATTATAAAATATATTTAATTAATTTAATTTAATGCACTTGTCCACTTCAATTTTGCTTTTTTTCAGAAGTAAATGTCATGGAGTGAGGGGCACAGTATTCATTATATCAATCTCTCGTATACAGCGAATTCAGTTATCATTGTGGACAGAGGAGCGTCCAAGGATATGTGTTTCCTATTCATATACAGATAACTGATTTAAAAAATAATAATTACATACTTACATTGTGTGGAATTTGTCTAAATTCTCCCACACCTTCTCTGAACAGATATCTGTATTTTCTCTCGGCCTCGAATATCCGTATGACCTGCCTCGTTCGTTAAAAGCAGGCGACACGTACAACCTGCGTTTCTGAAATATCAATCACAGCTACGAGACCACCACATCAACACTTCGATTGATTGATTGCTTAGTAATTCTAGTCATTGATTGGTGTCAACTACTACAACATTACTACCGTAAGCGTAGTGTATATTTTATTGCAAGAGTTGGCTGTGGTATTCACCCTCTGGGTGGCGAGATCTGGCGCCGACCAACCCGTGAGCTTGCGGAATTTTCCACAAGCAGATTGCTCCAACAGCAGGGCACTGCCCCAGCCGGGACAAGCTCTTAACTCCCGAGCGGTCTCCCTGCTTGTGTGGTAGTGTAGTGCATGTGTGTGTGTGTGTGTGTGTGTGTGTGTGTGTAAAAAAAAAAGAGTGAGGACATGAAAAGGAAGAGGAAGAAAAGAACACGAGCGGTCCATGGCCCGTTTGTTAGGGTACTGCTCCGGCATTCGCCTGGAGATGATCGGAGAAACCACGGAAAACTACCGATTAGAGTAGCCAGCCGGTAGAATTCTCCACACAGCGACTGAATTCGCCCTAAATATATACATAGCGTCGAAAACCCTGCCACCGTCGGGACTCGAACACTAGAACCTCCTGGACATAGGCACTGTGACATCAATGATGCCCTGAGCCACCTAAGCCTGTCAACATTTCGACATCGCATCGCCACCGACACCAAGAGGATACACGTGGTGTCGAAATCCTCGTCCACCTTTGTCCTCGAGCCGATTTTCTTCTCTGTGTCCTTTGACCAACGACTCATTGGGCTAGATTTGAAATGCTCTCCCCGTAAGGATGACAATCCCCGACCTTGGTTGTGTAGGACCGCGTGCCGAATAACAAGTGCTTTGTGGCGCCTCAAACAGACTCTTGTTAATCTCTGCATGTATGAATTGTATGCACAGCGGGACTACAATCGCTAAGCTCAGATTTGACGTCGTAGACTGAGGAGCCATGTCCCAGATATACACTCTACAACTGTTCCAGATACACACTCTACAACTGTCCCAGATATACGCTCGAGAAACTTATGGTCGGCAGATGGCAATCCCTTACACCATTCGTTTGGCATTGTCTACTTGAAGGAAGTTTCCTCATTGTTACACAGCTGCATGAACTGTCTCATGGTAGTGAGAAGCTTTAATTTACGCTCCACCCGGGAATCGAACCCAGGGTCTGGGAGTGGATTACCAGCCATGAGAAGTGGGGACAATTTCTTAAACTTTAGCTTTAGAAATATGACCCCACGGGCATATACCAACTTCATCCCGCGGTCAACATTTCCAAAGCCGTTTACCTACCTCCCTGACCATCCAGATACCTTTCCCTCCTTAGTATGGAAGAGTTACTCTAAGAAGGGACCACTTTGACAGGTTGGGAAACAAATGAACGTCATGCTGGACAATGCCATTGCAAGAGATAGTGATGAAGCCTTTTACAAATGAGCTAACTATAAACGAAAACACTGACAAAATGAGTGCATGGATGTAACTTGCAGTTAAATTGCCATCAGTGGCAAAGGAGAAGCTGTAAAAGCGACCTATTCTTGCAGTAATATCTCTATATACGGATTCATTTCTACATCTCCCGTGCTCTGATTAGAATCATTGATTGTTATTGACCCACATCTGTTTTCAAGAAACATTTGTTCGTTCTTTTAGAGCGCTGTCATCGTTCAAAACCACAGCTTTAAAGTTCATGAAAGTAAATCGTGAAATCAGCTATAACGAGCTGCTTCTTACCTCGCTTCCGGTTATAGTGAACTTCTGGGGACTAACATGTTTGGTTCACTATATCAGAGGTTCACTATATCCGATGTCAAAAATAAATAGGATTTCTTCACAATAATTTACTTTATTAATATACCGCAAAATTCATTAACAACACGAACTGAAAATTTCAATGTCTTTATTCGTACATAAATAGTTCAATTATTTTCAATTGTTTGAATCGTACATTTTTCATTACAAGCTTCTCCAAAGGTCGTGCTCTCTCCGTACTTGATTCTGCATTGTCCTCTAAGTATCGTAATGCACTCTTGAAACCCTTCAATGCCTCTCGCACTGTTGGAACGCCAGTCCACACTCCGAAGGCCCTTTTATTCGTCTAATAACATAAGATATTCAATTCTCTTCCAGGACTTATTTCCTAGGTTCAGTATAACAGAGGTTCAGGTTCATTATAACCGAATATTCTTATGCTTATTTGAAATGTAAGTGAAACGGAACCAGTGTCTTACGTTCACTATAACCGAGGGTTCACTATATCCGAGTTCACTATAACCGGAGTCGACTGTATACATAATTCCGAAGATTCTGCCATGTTCACTTGTGTTCAAGGCTTTCCCTGGACTGTAGCGAGGACATCAATTTGCGCCACTTTTAAATGGAAATTTAACTAAAATTGTTACTTCTGAATCATCTGATGAATGAAGCGGGGTGCAGTCGGGTTACGCCTTCTCAAGCAAGGGAAAGTGAAAGGGGATTAGCTGGGAAGCGAGGGATGCAGCGGGGCAATTCTCGACTTCATCACAGCTTCGTCTCCGTTACGTCACCACCTCGTCACCATCAAGTCACTGACCCTAGGTCACCCAGTTATCTCGTCATCACCACCTCATCACAAGCGAATGCCGGAGCAGTACCCTAACAAACGGGCCACGGACCGCGCGCGATCTGTCCTTCGTCTTCCTTGTCCTATCCTCTCCCCTTACACACACACACACACACACACAGTAACATGCACTACACTACCACATATTCCGGGAGACCGGTGTGGAACTTAGAACTTGTCCTGGCTGGGGCGGTGCCCCGCTGGAGGGAGAGTCCTGGTGAGGGGGAAGCCCCGCTAGGCGACAGTAGGTCGACGCCGGATCTCGCCATCCAGCGGAGGAAGATCACCGCCATCTCCATAGGAAAAAGAATGCACTACACTAACGGGACTAATGACCAAAGCTGTTGACGCGCCCGGAATCACTAACCAACAACCAACCACCTCGTCCCCGCCCACTGACCGCTCCATCACCACCTCCTCACCGACCCTTGGCCACCCTGTCATCTCTTCATCAACACATCAACGCCCAGTGACCGCCCCATGGCCACCTCCTCATCAGCACCTCGTCACCGCCCAGTCACTGACCATTGGCCATCCTGTGATCTCTTCATCACCACCTCGTCACCACCCAATCACCGACCCTTGGCAATCCTGCCACCTCCTCATCACCACCTCGTCAACGCCCAGTGACCGCCCCATCGCTACCTCCCATCACCACTTCGTCACCACCCAGTCGCCGACCCTTGGCCACCCTGTCACCTCATCACCATCTCGTCACCGCCCAACCCCGCCACTATCCCGTCGCCTCCCTCAAACAACTCTCCCCACAGCGACGGCAAACCACGACTCCAAAGCGAGGTATTGCACCCTCACCGTCCTCCCCCTGTTCCGATTTTCCCCTCGATTTCCCCTCCAACAGCGTCCACTATTCCAAACGCTGCCCCCACCCCTTCCTAGGACGATGACAATCTCCGGCTCGGTCTTCATGGAACCTCGTTCACAGTAACGAGGGTCGTGCGGTTCCTCCAACAGGCTCTTGCGGTGGAGTTGGTAATCTGTGCAACGCGACGTAAAACTTACGCCCTCCAAATATGTTTACGCAGCGGTAACGCGAGAGGAAACGGGGTAGAGCAGGCCGACGGAGTGCGCACCCCGGCAAAACTGCGTGCGCGATCGTTTTGCGTGGAATGGCCGTCGTAAACGCCAATGATCGTTAACCCCTTCGGCAGAGTTATCGCCATTTTCGCGGAGGTTTGGGGTCGTGTCCGCATAACTACGTAGGGTATTGAACAGTTAAGTAAAATGTGGTTTTTAAAATAAACACATTCGATTGATTGATTGATTTTTTCGTGTTTCCGGGTGCGTCAACTGCTTTGGTCATTAGCCCCGTAAGTGTGGTGCATGTTTCTTTCCTCGGGAGATGGCGGTGATCTTCCCTCGCTGGATGGCGAGATCCGGCGCCGACCTACCGTCGGCTAGTAGGGTTTTCCCCTAACCAGGACTCTCCCACCAGCGGGGCACCGCCCCAGCCGGAACAAGCTTAAGCTCCCGACCGGTCTCCCGGAATATGTGGTAGTGTAGTGCATGTTAGTGTAAGTGTGTGTGTGTGTGTGTATATATATATATATATATATATATATATATATATATATATATATATATATATATAAAAGGCGATAAAACATGCACCACACTTACGGGACTAATAACCTAAGCTGTTGATGCGCCCGGAATAACGAACCAACCAACCAAACCAACCAAATAATATAGACAAAAATTACAATTTTTCCATTTTATTGTGTATGTAACTTATGACAGTGCCCTCTTTCTCCTTATTCTTGACATTTTGTGTGCCTTTTTAGGCGCCTGAAAGGCGATTTTTTAGTGCCTAAACATCCGATGTCTAGTTATTACTCTAAGAACGCAGAAAAATACCGTCTGCGGTTTTCTTCAAAACACGATGTATGCCAATGAAGGAAGTGCTGGCTTTTACTCTGTACGAGGATACAAGCCAGCGAGGAGGAATATTGAAATTATTGTGGTTTCACAAATGGGGAAGGCCTTAAGAGTAAGAAATTCAACGTTACAAATATTACCCACATTATAATTTGAAGTCCATTTGGATCTCATATTTTTAGCAAAATTTCATTTCCTACATCGTCCATATTAATTTTCCTAAGTTCACACACTTCAATTAATTCTTCCGTAGCAGGGAACAACACGTCCAGAGAGTAAAAACCAGTTAAAACCTGGCTACACTTCACAATCGCTTCTCTGTATTGTTTTCCCGCAAAAACTAAAACAACAAACGATTACGACGTAAATAATCGAAAAATCTAAATCGATACTACAGCAAACAAAATGGAAAAATCGATAAACGAAATCGGAAAGGCATTAAATCTATGTGTATAGGCGCTAAACTTATGTCCATACTACTGTTGCATCCAATGTCAGCGCCTTATAACTGTAAGCGTAAGCGTTGTGCAAAAATTCTCTCTTTGAGCTTCACACATCATTCGACGTTCCATTGATTATCACCGATGACGTTAGCAGTTTCGGATAAGTGAAATTACTGGTGCGAAAACAGCAAGAACTTTCTCGCCCGTTCTTTCAAACAAATTTACGCGAAAAGTGCTACTTAAATTCTTGAAGAATTGTACATGACCTTCCAAAATTTATCATTAACGAACAGATTTCAATAAGAGAAACTTGGAACTTTTGCAATTTTCGAAAAATGAGAGCTTTCATTAGACATTACACTAGATATTTCATTAGACATTTCATTAGACACAACATTAGATCTGCACCATTCCCATAAACGTCCTTCACACTACCCTCAGGAAAAATATAATCAAAAACCGTTGGAGCATTTTTTTTAAATTTAGAAAATGCCCCAGGGTATTCCTGTAAAGTACTCCCTAAAATTAAAACATCGGTTTCAAATTCAAGGGGCCGCGACATCATCCAGATGGATAGGGGAATATCAATTTGTGAAAATCGGCTGAACGTTTTAGCCGCTAATGTTATTGACAGACAGACGGACAAACGTTTTGCTGTCAGTCGATTTTTCGGTATCAAGTACCCACAAAACAAAGATTTTGGCTACACCACGGGTTATAGGATGCTTTTTTCTAAATTTAGCATCTGGATTTAAGCACTTTTTCGTTAGCAGGGTCCTATAATAAGTTTTTCTGCCGAATATTCGTCATGTTTCCGAGCACCATTCCATAACTTTCTCTCTACTCCGTAGCGAGAAAGTGAAAACTCTCTGGCAGCGGAAGCGTTCGCTCTCATTTGAACAGAGGGCACTCCGTGTGGTTCCGAATGTGCCCGCTTGGGGCGCAGGGCGTGCGCATTGCGGCTGATGTGTTGTGGGTGAGCGCTGCTGTCGCTCTCCTTGTTGATTGATTGATTAGTGATTCCGGGTGCTTTAACTACTGAGGTCATTAGTCCCCTTTGTAGTGTATTTTTTTCTCTCGGGAGATGGCGGTGATCTTCCCTCGCTGGATGGTAAGATTCGGCGCCGATGTACCGTCGACTAGTGAGGTTTTCCCAACCAAGTATCACCCACCGTCAGGGTACCACCCCAGCCGGGACAAGCTCTAAGGTCCCGACCGGTCTCCCGGGATATGTGGTAGTGTAGTGCATGTTAGTGTAAGTGTGTGTGTGTGTAAGGGGTGAGGATAGGACGAGGAAGAGGAAGGACAGATTGCGCGCGGTCCGTGGCCCGTTTTTTAGGATACTGATCGGGCGTTCGCCTGGTGTTGATCGGAGGAACCACGGAAAACTACCAATCAGAGCAGAGCAGCCGGCCGCTAGAATTCTCCTCCAGACAGCCAAGAGCTCGACCTAGCTCGAGTCGAAAATCCTGCCGCCGTGGGAGTGGGAACCTAGGACCTCCGGGTCAGAGGCACTGCAGAGGCATCAGCCCAGAGCCGCCTCTCCCGGCCCCGATCCTTGTGCTGCGGGCGAAAGGGCGCACCCTTCGAAAGGGTGAGCCCTTCGTCGGTGTGTATGTGGGGGGGAGGGGCGATTAATCCTGCGGGCGAAGGGGCGAGTGGGCGCCGAGACAGGCACCTCTGGGGTTGCGCCCTCCCAGAGGGTTGTGCTCCCCTGGTTGTTGTCACGCAAAGGAGTTTGGTTCAGGGAGGCCGGTTGTCACTAGGACGGTTGTCACTGGGAGGGAGGTTGTCCCCAGATGGTTGTTACGGCGAGGCAGGTGGACACGGGAAAGGAACTTGGTTCAGGGAGGCAGGTTGTCCACTAGGACGGTTGTTACTGGGCAAGTGGTTGTCACCAGAGGGTTGGTACTGTGAGGCAGGTTGTTGTCACGGGAAAGGAGTTTGGTTCAGGGAGGCAGGTTGTCTCTAGGACGGTTGTCACTGGCGGGAGGTTGTTGCGAGAAAAGCTGTCGTCAGGAGGTTCTTGAAAATGTTGCGAAATAATCTACAATGTCTGCGAGACACGTTAGAAGTATTATTATTTTAAATGGATTTTTTCTTTCTAGCTACGGAGTAGACAGAAAATTATGGAATGCTGCACAGAAAACTCTTATTATAGGGATCTGATGACGAAATAGTGGACAAATCCAGTTGGTAAATGTAGAAAAAAATCCTCTATCCCGTGGTGTTTCCAAAAGCCATGTTTTCTTGATACCTAAAAATCGAAGGACGCCCAAAGGTCCGTCCGTCCGTCCGCCCGCCCGCTCGTCTGTCCGTCTGTGAACAACGCTAGGGTAAACCGTTCAGTCAATGATTTTCTCCTAAATTGATATTCTCCAATCTGATATTGTGGTTCCTTGAATTTCAAACCGATATTTTGATTCTGGGGAGTACGTTAGATGAAGCCCTGGGAAATTTTCCAAATTTTCAAAAAATGGATTTTGATTAAATTTTTTTGGCTGGTGTGAAGGATCTTTAAGGGAATGGTGGTTTGTTGAAAACACTGATTTTTCGAAAATTGCTAAATTTCAATTTTTTTGAGTCTTTGTACAACTTCAATTATGAAGGTAGAATTTTTTTCCCTTAATGAAATGTGTTCCTTAAAAATAGATTTTGAAATAAGATCATGTACAATTTTTGGAAAATTTGGATTGTTTTTGCGTGAAAATACGGGCGAGAAAATACGTGTTGTTTTAGCACCACTAATTTGTTAATAAAACCCTGTAAATCTAAATTGCCACTTTAATGGATGGTTGAAACATTAAATCCTGATTTGGATGTCGAATTTGCATTAATATAACATAATTTACGTTATTAGATTTGACAAACATATAAGTTGTTTGAGAAACTAACTGTCCGTTGACGTGCATTCATTCCTTTGGCAAATATCAATTATATGTTTTCAGTTCAATACATATATATCCAAAATAGCCAGACTTTATTGTTACTGTAAATCAGAAACATCTACCTCTTGATTGCAGCATGTTTTAATGTTATTTGTAAAGTACTCTTTTCACTGAGGTTCTACTCAGTTTACGATTGAGAAACGTGTTTGAATGATTTGGTTTGTTATCAGGGAATGTTACCTATCGGAAAAAGCATATGTTATTTCTTTGCTTATCTGCGCCTCCGCTGTCAGACTGGGAGCCTGAAAATGCCAAACGACCAAGTGCTGAATTATTGAAGGAATTTGACGCAATTTTTCTTCTTTACCTATCCTAGCTTTTGTAGATCGCAAAAAAAACAACAAAAAAAAGGGTAGTCTCACAATATCAATTGGATAATTTGACTGATAAGTTTCACCTTCTGCTGATTAGGAAATATGTTCGTATGTTTCTCGTTTCCTTCCACAATTTGGGGCGACAGCTTTTTAACGCAATGTGAATCCAGTTGTATTTACCTTCCCAGAGCAAACACATTCGATTGCCGCCTGACAACTTTCCACCTGTTATCAACTATTACAACACTGAGCGTTCGACACCTATATTCAATGTGTTCAGACTTACCCACACCCAAAGTCTGCAACGTATTCACAGGCAAGCAAGAATATATAAAATGTTTGTGCACAAGCTTAATTTCAACCCGGAAAACAATATTTTCTTCAAATTAGGGCTGGTCGGAAAAAGCTTTCCGTATGGGTTTCATATCAATAGGTTCTATAAAATTTATAGGTTCAACAGCTGTGCATCGTTGCATAATGCAAATGTATCGAATTAATAACTATAGATTCTATAAGAACTTCCAAATGCAACTACTAGAAAAATAAATAAAAAATGTGTGTTATGGATTGACGCTTCTTGCTTTTTTCAAATATTTTTTATTTATGTTTTTAATATTAATTTTGTAAGTCATTAGTTTTTTGAATTTTGATTTCTATTGTAATATATCTTTATTTCGTTTATCTTTATATTATTTTCATTTGTAACGCAATGGCTTCTGAGATTGTAAAAAGAAAAAGGAATGTTGATGAATTAGAGAGGCATTTGCTTGTTGATCTTGTAGGGATATACAAGAAAGTTCTACAATTCAAAACTTGTAATGCTGTCTCAAATATGTGGCAATACCACAAGACGACCAAAAATGAATAAAAACTGTGAAGAAAAAATAGACAGTAATACACAAATATTACAGCACAACGTATCGTAATACCATATATACTTACTTCTCGGCGGATGTCTGCTTCATGCGAAATGTATTATGAGAGGTTTAGCGGAAGTCTTACACACGAGCATTTAAAAAATAAATGGGATAGAAACTGGCACAGATTTCTCGTACTAGTTAATTTCTTTAGTCTGAACTAGCATTTCGGTTTTGCCTCATCCTCCCATCTGGTACCATATATATTGCATCAGTTTTTCGGCAACCTAATAATTGAATTGAAATATGTTTAGCATATTAAAGAAGGGTTAAAACCTGGTCCTTCATGCAAATTTTCACTGAAACTGCTGGAGCCGTTTTTGAGAAAATGTCGTTTGAGAGATTCTGAAAGTGTCCAAAATGGAGTTCGTTTTCACTAAAAACGTTTGAGATTTCGAGAAACTACACGTACAGTCGAACGAATGTACAGAAGTTTTGCCATCAAGACATTTTTCGGTATCAAATACCCACGAAACGGCCATTCCGACTACTAAAACGTTTGAGAGGAAGTTATGTACTACTTATTGGAACAATATTTATCTACTTCTTCGATATCAGGCCCTAATTCGATTTTAGTTATAGAGAAATCGCCATATCTTGCAGTAGCGTTACAATACTTTCTCTATACTACATAAGTAATGTTGGATAATCCCCGTATCTTTGCACACAGGCTGATGTGGCCCAAAGCGGAAGAGAAGATAGGGCTTCACTTATTCCTCGCCATCGGCACAAGGAGGAGGTTATGTGGGGAACCCAACGCTCCCACTGCCTTTACCTCGAGATAAGATCCTGGAACTCACTTGGAAAAAAGTTGAGTCCACCCAGAGCCTATCTAAATCTAAATCGCCAAATAAAAACCCCAACCTACGTCGGGATTCGAAGAGAGTCCTTCAGGCCAGGAAGCCAGAGCAATCTAGTGTGTTCAGTTTCAAAATATTTGGCAACATTTTTGGCGGTCATCACGATTCGTGGCTTCGATTTGGTGCGGCTACCATGCGGCTACATGGAACAAATGTACGGGAACAAATGACACTCGCAGTAAAAGCTTTTATGATACTGGATTCAGCAATTTCCCCAGCCACAACACTGCAAATGCTTTCAGGATCCCCTCGGTACTTACAACTTTCCAGTTTCCCCTACTGCAACAGCAATACCTCTACGACCATCCGGAAAGATATAAAAGCGCAGTAATACCTCTTGGAAATGACCAGATGGTAGCTTCCCCTACTGCTAGGTTGGCTCCTTTCACTGGGAGGGACAGACTGCATGAAAGTCGTGAGGAAGTACTCAAAAGGCTCTACCGGCGTTTAATGTTTTGACGAGGTACGGCGGAGAAATAAAATATAAACGTGGAGTATTTTTTTTTATCGGCGGGAAAGCATTTTAAAGCTATGAAATATTACCCCAATGTTGGAAAAGGGTGTTTAGAACCAGTTTTGTGGATCGGTGTAGAGAAAAGTAATGCTTTTGAGTGAAACCAGCTATTCGTAAATGTTTATGACGTGGAGTTAAAAGGACAGATATTGTGAACTGATGAATTAATTCAGATTGTGGTATCCATAGTTTGTGGCCTGATGGTGTTTGATTTATTTTCGCTCAAAAGCAATAAAACTATGTTGAACATGTGGGAGAAGTGTAATTTTGCAGTGGAAGAAGTGTAACATGTGGGAGAAGTGCACATTTTCTTCAGTTCCAGAAATCCTACCCCACGTTTTACTACACATAGTTAAATTATGAATAAAAGTACCAACAAAGGTAACAAGAAAACTTATTTGCATTGTTAAACAAACTACAGATTTGAGTTTCTAGAAATGTCAACAAAATAGTAACCTATACCCCTGGCTCTACTCCTACCACAACCCCAACTAGCACATGGAAAGCTCAACAAAATGTGCACGTAAAAAAAGTTACATATATGCCCAGAAGCTAAACAAGGTGCCATCTCAGCAATTGCTCAATGTATCAAGCAAAGCGGATAAAAAACCAGCTCAAGATAGGACTATAGGCCTGCCCTTTACCGAGCAGGGACTACGAAACCAGCATAACGGATTGGATTAATAGATGACATAGGAATAACCAGATATTATAGAAAGAGACTCTATGTGCATGATGTCGCAGAATGATGTAAACTTGTATAGCAGAGGTTCACAACCTGTTCAGAATTACCGCTCCTTGCAGGAGAACAAAAATCCAATGCCTCCTAATAATAATAATAATAATAATAATAATAATAATGATAATGATAATAATAATAATAATGATAATGATAATGATAATGATAATAATAATGATAATAATAATAATAATAATAATAATAATAATAATAATAATAATAATAATAATAATAATAACAACAACAACTTTATTTATGTGACGAGACTCGGGCCATCAGGCTCGCTCTTCCGCCTAACCACACCCTCCTACTCCATAAGAATAAATTTTATTCGAAATAGCATAATCTTGTTTCATATTATTTGCACCTAATTTATGTACTTATTAATCTATTAAAATCATAAAGTCTAAATGAATACAACGACAACCAAATGTACTGTTAAAAATTTCTTAAATTTAATAAAACACAAAGCTCATAATGAATAAAAAGAAGTAATAAGATGGTTGAAACTGGTGGATTTCGATGCTGATAGGGTAGGTAAGCCACAGCTACTTCCTTGGAATGCCTCGAACTCCCCCACTCCATTTTGCTTCTGAATCTATTATCACCCCACTGGAAGACTCCAGCGCTCACTGGGAGTGTAAGAGATGCAAGATTTATTTTGCTAAAGATTGTTCCCTTAAGTTACCGCCTCGGTCGATAACCTTTTTCTCACTTTTACTAACTTACAATCTCTACTATTAAAAGTGAATTCAACGACATGTAACCGACTTGATAGTACAATAAGTAGTGTATGAATAAATACGAAATTTTTACAGATTCTTCTTCAGGATTGTCGTAGTGTTCTTGCAAAGTTCAGGAATAGTAGTTTATGCAATTAGTTTCTAATGTTAAGCTTTATTTTATGAGTACATGTTTTGAAAACGAGCGATGTCAGGATCGAATTTTCATATTTGTACGAATGCAATAAAACAACATTATCAACGATTTGCATACGCTATTTTTTGTATAACAGCATTATACATTTTTAAGATAAACAAACTTAATATTGCGAAACAACTCTTTTGTGACATCACGGATATTTGACAACTGTACACAAAACGGTGGTCGGCTGTTTCATTTACCGCTATCACCCAAAGATTTTTCTTTGCGATTGGCTGAATGTGTGATGACGCAATATTTCGTGACGTAAAATGTAATACGTCATCTTTGTGCCGTAAAAGATCCTTTTATCAACGATTTCTTGCAACAGAAAAGGTCGTTTATAATGCTGTTATACGAAAAAGATTAATACAACACAAACGCGAAAAATAAATAATTTAAATAGTATGTTGGTAGATGCACCGCGATCATTATTTTTCTCCTGTCGCTAATAGCCGATTGGTTCCTAATATATTCCTCCAGAGGCCAGTAATCTTAAACATCGCGGTTGATATCAAACTGATTTTTCCCCTCTTTCACAAGGATTGGAAATGAACAAAGCCCGGGCAACGCCGAGTATTTTGGTAGTAAGCTATACACACGTAACCGCTCCGCTGGGAGTTGGGGTGCAACGGTTTCCAAAATAGATGGTATCGGGAGGTGCCCTTCCAGAGCAACCTCCGCCTAAACAAACAGGTGCGGAGCGTGCGTCACGCAATGGCTGCGAGGCCGCACGCAGGCGCGAAACACTTACGCACCTCGTGCGTTGCGTGCCGCACCCTCACACGGATTCCATGCGCCTGGCCCCGCGCGCACGCGTGCGAACCCGCCACCATTGGCACGCGATGGACTGAGCAGTGGATCACGGAGACAGTGAGTGTTTAACGTTTGCTGGCGCGCCTACTGCAGAGGTCTTTAGTTCCGTTAGAGTTGTGCATGTTATCTCCTAGCAGGTTGCCGGAGCAGTTCCTTAACAAACGGGCCACGGACCGCGCGAGATCTTTCCTTCCTCTTCCTTGTCCTATCCTCTCCCTTAAACGCACACACACACACACACACACACACACACACACACTTATACTAACATGCATTACACCACCACATACACCGGACCGGGAGCGGTAGCTCAGTGCATCAATTGATGTCACTGCAGCGCCTCTGACCGGGAGGTCTTAGGTTCGAGTCCTGATGGCGGCCGGATTTTCGACACTAGCTTTTCAGCTAGGTCGAATTCAATCGCTGTCTGGAGGAGAATCGGCTGCTCTGATCAGTAGTTTTGCGTGGTTTCTCCGATCAACACCAGGCGAATGCTGGAGCAGTACCGTACCAAACGGGCCAAGGACCGCGCGCGATCTTTCCTTCCTCTTCCTTGTCTTATCGTCTCCCCTTACACATACACACACACTTACACTAACGTGCACTACACTACCACATATTCCGGGAGACCGGTCGGGAGCTTAGAGCTTGTCCCGGCTGGGGCGGTGCCCCGCTGGTGGGAGAGTCCTGATTAGGGGGAAACCCCGTTAGCCGACGGTAGGTCGGCGCCGGATCTCACCATCCAGCGAGGGAAGATCACCGCCATCTCCCGAGAAAAAACATGCACTACACTCACGGGACTAATGATCAATGCTCTTGACGCGCCCGGAGTCACTAACCAACCAA